>DWKW01001983.1:0-11660 GCA_018250115.1 Doberes anticus | reverse complement strand
CCATGGGCTGCAGTGACCACTTAACATCAGGTGGCCTGCATGCTCGTTTGCTATTCTTTTAAGATAAAAAAAAAAGAAGTACACTGACAGAAAAATGCGGAATTCTTACTACTTTAATGCGTTAAAATAAAATTAAAGTATTTTTTTTCGTATAAGAAGAAGGCAGAATGAAAAAGGAATTACATAGCTTCTGGCTGACTAATAATGATATTTTTACAGTCAGCTTTACGTGGAAGAGCATGACAACGTGAGCATACTGTACGCAGACGTGGTGAACTACACGAAGATATCGACCTCTCTGTCTCCGATGCGGATGGTGGAGTTGCTCAACGAACTATTCGGCAGGTTCGATGAGGCTTCCGAGGTTGGTTTTGTTTTGTTTTTTTTTACCATTATCACCACCAACCCATTATTCCTCACTATGTTTTAATTCACTTCAAAGCGAGAGATAATAAATTTATAATACGCACGTAATTTCGAAAAAAAAAAAATCTAGATAAATAGATAGTATTAAAAGAGAATAAAGGTCCGTTCCGGGATTTGAACCTCGATTCACCGGAGCGAAGTCGATATTTTTGACCACTAATCTTTTTTTTATACATATTATGAGAAAGTTGTCATGTACGTTAGCCAAGCCTGCTTGAATCCAGTGTAAAGTAAGAACTGCTCCTAACCTTTGTCCACATCGGGCATTCTGAGAAATTTTTTCATTATATTATCATTATGTATAGCGATATGCCATTTGTAAAGTCATAAAATTTGAAGAGTTACGTAGTGTTAATTCGTTATCGTTAGTTCCATTTCTTTGAAGGAACCGATTGATAGTTTAGCTATAAATAATCAAACGGATATCGTTAATCCTTACTTGTATCAGTATATTTACAATGAATATATATAACTGAGTAATAGATAAATGTCACTTTGTAAACTTGTAAAACTGTAATAATTATTTTAATTAAGTCTTAGTACCTAATCCATCTAGTGACTTTAAAGCAAATATAAGTTTGTTTTAAAACACTGTAACAATTTCTCATAGAAAATCAAATCAATTTAACCTATTTAGATTAAACTAAGACTATTACTAAGATTAAATATTTATAATTATAAACTAATCAGATCAAATATTTATAGTTATGAACTAATCAGATGAAATATTTACCTCTTAAATATTATCTGGTCCCTTGGAGCTTAGGGATTAAAAGTTCATAAAAACACTCAAGGAAATGAAATGTTAAAGAAAAAATGCGTGTCAATTTATGTACTACATTTTGAGTTTTAGAGACACAAACATACGGAAGCTGAATATTTATATATAAAGATGTACAGACATAGCGTCGTTACAGTTATACGTTCCGCTGTAGCTCAGTCTCACATGAAATAGTAGTAGTAGTAAAAGTAAATAATAATTCTAGTTAACATAAATTCACCGAGATCACACATTAAATTCAATTCACACTGTCTTGCGTTTCGTTGGCTGTGTGGGATGCAAAGAATGAAAGAAAACAATTTTTACTATAAAAACACTATCATATTGAAATACATCGTTGTTTTAAAATTTCAATTTAATCGACAAACTGCTTTTCGAGTTTTACGAGCACAAACATACATGCTGATTTTTAAAGAACATCTGACATACTCGTGTGCCACTAACCCGCGCCTCCACTAATCCTCTCCTATAGAGCTAGTTCTATAAACGAAATGAACTATGGATTGGAACGATTAAAGCCATGGATTTTTAATTCGGTCTCAAATATGTGGTGTGGCGTTTAATAAGTGACAGACAGTACGGTTCGCGACATATTTATGGCTTAACTCATTTGTTACTTCTTTACCATAAAGAATGAGAAAAAACACTCATCGGAAGTCTTACCATTATGTTTTTTATGTCCAACAGGAACACGACGTGCTAAGGATAAAGTTCTTGGGCGACTGTTACTACTGCGTGAGCGGGGTACCTAAACCAATAGCTCAACACGCGAAGAATTGCGTTGACTTAGGGCTGGAAATGATTCACATTATCAAGGACGTCAGGTAAAAGAATTCACTCATATTATAAAAATTGCTTGCATCTGGTTTTACATTTACGAAGTAGCAAACGATGATGACAATGGTAGTCTTATATCGGCTCGCCTGCGGCAGCTCCACCACTGCAACTATTTCTTTACAAAATACAACCTCAGGACTTTCATCATAATTGAGGTTTGATGTGGATGTCCATGGGCTGCAGTGAACACTTAACATCAGGTGACCAGTATGCCCGTTTGCTATTCTATTAACATAAAGAACGAGCATGCAGTTCACGTGATATTAAATGGAAACTGCAACCCATGGACCTACATTTAACCTCAAATATGACCGAAATCCTAATTATTAATCCTAATTATATTGCCACTGAAATATTATGCGACTGATAAGACCGCTTTTAGCGAGAATGTACCTACTGTTAAACAAATAACAGAACCAATCTTATTTCTACCGAAAAGCAAATGTGTTTTGAGTGTTGCTTTGCGAATGTATTCTAATTTAATAATTGGATACGAAATACAGACATCATAAAACTTTATACCTAATGTTGAAAAAAAAAAAACGAAAAAAATTGATGTTTGTTTATATATTTTTTTGTTATGGATCACCGCCATTTTGAAACTGACCCATTTAATAAAAAATGTAAAGGCGACGAGATTTTTGTACATTTGATTTTCGTGGCTGCTTTCGTGTACCAATTACCTAATTCTTTGTATCCTATATTTAAGAGATTTACACATTCTAAAATGTATTTTTTTACGTGTACCACGTATAACCAATATCAAAAAAATATATTCGGATTGAATTGAATCAAAAATGTAGCTAAAAAATACATTTTTTAATAGCTTTTGTAGCTTTATAGCCAACAGTGGCCGCTCAAAATCGAATAGCTGGCATGTTTGTTTGGTCTACATAAAAATGCTGCATGCAATCCCAGCGGAATCGAAATTAAAATGATGAATTTATCTTTTGTTTCCGGTTTTTTTTTATTCACAGGATATCAAATAAGATCGCAAGCCACCTGATGTTAAGTGGTCACCGCAGCCCGCAGACATTCAGAACAAATCAACTAGGACGGAAGAACTATCTGAGATTCTGTGTGGATACGTTGCTACTCCGGGGGACTAAGTAGGAATACCCTCTGTCCTGTGCCTTCTGCCTAACTACACCCTTCAAACCGAAGCACAGCAGTTCTCACATACCTGCTTTACGGATCAAATAATGTTTGCATTGTTTCTGTGTACATGGCGACACAGCGAATCCTAATGTATGGCTATGAGAGTGAAGCGGTATTCATTTATTGTTTATTCCACATAACAAATATAAATAAATTAACAAAACTAGATTAATGTAGGTTATACAATTTACAACTCTGCCTACATTATTAAGCGTCCGTACGAATCCATACAACGCCACTAAAATCTGGATTAGCCATTGTATAAGTCTTCCCTCGATTACATTATTCATTTATGAGTTCATTTAATGTCTATATTCCGATGAATAATACCTTAAATTTTCAGAGAGAAACGTTCGTTAAATATTGATATGAGAATCGGGGTGCATTCAGGTAAGATACTCAGCGGTCTTATAGGCATACGGAAATGGCAATTCGACATTTGGTCCAAGGATGTCACCATCGCCAATAAGATGGAATCCTCTGGAAAAGCAGGGTGAGTGTTATCCTGCTGTTATTTCTTTTATTTTAACGTAAAAACAAACGTGCTTCAGGTGACCTACCTGATGTTAATGCAGCCCATGGACATCCACATCCAACCATAACTATTACTGAAGTTGAGGAGGAGGTTGTATGCATGTGTGTGTGGCAACTCCTCTGGACTAAGTTAGAATACGTCCGGTCTAATATATTCTGCCTAACCACACCATTCAAACCTAAACATAGCAGTTCTCATACTGCTGCTTTGCCGCAGAAATAGGTTCGGCGGTGGTGCCGCCGCAGGCGAGCCTTCGATATAAGACTCTACCGCTGTCAAATTTAATTTTTTGTTTATAAATAAAAACTCGGTTGTATGCTATATTCGTCACTACTGCGCTAGAACGCAGTAGGTACTGGCAGAAACACTATACTGCAGTGTAATTGAAAAAATAAATCTTTCGAGATTTAATATCTTTCTGTCCATTCGCTTACTTCTAACTGTACGTTTTCCAGTTCTGTGACGGAATATATCTATTTATTTTTTACGTTGTACGTTTGTGAATTGGTATATAAGTCAAAAGGTTGCATGTATGTAAATATACTAGATGAGAAAATGAAAGTGAACTTGCTTAGTGTTTCTATCGTTTTGGTCTTTGCCTGACTTCACATACTTAGGCACTTAAAAATTAACTGGACATTTACACATCTAAAACAAGCTTCACTTGTTTTTTTAAAGAGAACAGGATCTTCTCACACGGCATAATTTCAAATTTGGATCGTATTGCGCAATATCATTCATTTAAGTCATATAATATTCTGAGGGAGAGGTTGATTTTGGCTGAATAATGTCGTTTTAGATTGGAAAATGACATGACAAGGACAATGTTTTGTTTTAGAAAAGTGCACATCACCAAGCAAACTCTCGAACTAATATTAGATCACGCACGGGAGTACATCATCGAACCTAATTTTGAATCTCAAAGCGATCCATTCATTATGAAAAATAAACTGGAGACATTTTTAATTTCCCGACCACCCAGGGTAAGTTTTTTAAAGAACTCTTAATAGTAAAAACGTATTTTAGATATAACGATTAACGTTTGCGCGTTCGTCGTTTATGAGTTTGTCAATAATTCATCTGATTTTAAACTTTGTTCAGCATTTGCGTAGTTCTGCCAAAATTTTGTACAAGATTGGCCCATTACCTGAACTAGACTAGCACTGAAGAAAAAGCTTAGGTCCTGTTTAGTATGGACCATCATATAATCGGGATGTCTATCAAAATAGGTATTTTGCTATAACACTCAAGCGCAGACAACATTACATACGTTATGATAAAATTTAATTATTGATTAAGAAATAATGTCGTATTTAAGATTCGATTATAAATAATTAATGAATTCATCTATTGCAGCCACTTACCGAATACAAACCTTTCCGTCGTGCCTCCGTCGGCTTCAACAAAATAATAAACTCGCGATCCCGTTCCAGAGTAAGAAAATTTTTGTTCGTTTTTTACTAACCAAACAATCGTTTACCTTGATGGTACAATATTATCTGTATTTCCAGTAGCGATCGGAAAATAGAAGTTCGTCAAATTTACGCAGAACAACTTCGTTCATGGATGAGAATCTAGTGGAGTATCAGCAAATGTTAAAAGCGGCGGATGCTCAGATGGCCAAAGAAATCGAAGATATGACTAATGGAAAGTAAGTGTAGAAAAAATGCCACTAATAATTCTGAAGTTCTTATATTGAGATACTTTTTATTCGTCTGTAGGGAGGTTGTTAGTGGATGCGTTGCTACTCCAGAGTACTAAGTTGGAATGCCTCCGGTCCAGTGTCTTCTGCCTATCTACACCCTTCAAACCGATACACAGAACTTCTCATACATTACGCTTTACGGCAGACATAGGTGCTTAGACATAAGACTCTACACCATCACTTACCAACAAAATTATCCTTAGTATGATGGATGTTTACAATTTAATTAGATCGGCTTTATAGATTTTATGAGTAAAAATACCCATACTTCATCATTTATATTTTTAAAATTTATCTCACAGATGGTCTGGTCTGATAACTAAATATCACATAACTTTGCATTTGAAGCTTACAGCCAAATATCAATTTTTCAGAGAATATTTCAAAAAGGAATCCAAACTAAACAGATTTACGTTAATGTACAAAAACTTTCCCTTGGAGAAAACTTTCGTTATGCTGGCAGACCCACTGTTTAAGTATTATATTGCTTGCTGTCTCATAATTTCGTCGTTAATATTTGTAATTAACGGTTTGACCACCAATTGGTAAGTAAACAAGATACTGATTTACACTAAATTCTAAAATTATAAATAATAAATATTGTGCCTAAATTTGACAGTGGCAATCTTTTGTTGAAGACTCGTCTACGCGTGAACACGGATATGTTTCGGTTTGAAGGGTGTGGTTAGACAATACCACACTGGATATTGTCACACAAAAGGCAATCCAATTTAATACTCATGGGTAGCAACACATCCATCTGTTTGAGGTTGGATGTACATGTGTATGGGCTGCAGTGATCACTTAAAAACAGAGGAACTGCGAGATCGTGTGATATTCCGTTGTTATATAAAAACTTAGTTGTGCCAGTGATATTTTTGTTCAATGATTTACTTAATTCGTTTCTACGTTATAATAAATACAGTGACAAGTGTTTTTAGGTTCAGCGGTTTTCTCTGGTACATATGGATATTCTTCGCACTATTGATACTTGGATTGATCCTAATGCAACCTTTCACCTGGTTTCAATTCGTTTGGGCCAAATACAAGGGCGTAGATGAGCCCAGGAATCAATTCGTAAGATCAATTTACGACATATCAGTGAACATAATAAAATCAGCAAAAATAAGAACTGTTTTGTATCTACTCATAAGTTTGACATTAGCGATCACTTCAGTGGTTAGCGTCATCTCCTGTTCAGAAGTTGAAGTAGAACCATCTGCAGAAACCGTTCTTTCGAACTGTGTTTCTCCGTGGGTAATCACGTTTTCAAATTATAATACTTAAAGTTACACTCTAGTTGCCTACTAAATCCTTCTTTCCTTTATAGCACGTTACTCAATGTTGGAGCTTGGCTCTGCTATTGAATTTTCTCTTCAGCAGAGTATTTTTCATTTTCAAATGGATCGTTGCGGGAGGTATGACGATTTTTTACCTTTGGGTTGTATGGGAAATCAAATCTTCACTGTTTGCTATTGACGTCACGTGGAACATTGGATTGGATCCGCGGGTATCTCATACGCTTTCTGTGGTCTTTATAACTGTAACACTTTACTGGATCGATAGAACTACGGAATATAGAAACAGATTGGATCATTTATGGCAAATACAACTCAGCGAGGAGCAACAAGAGGCTGAGACAATGCTGAAAGTGAATAATATGCTCTTGGAGAATATCTTGCCGGCACATGTGGGTAAGGATTCTATTTTTGTAATTTACTTTATTGTCGTTATAAATTTTGATATAATTAAGTTTAATAAACCGTTTTTGTTTTCAGTTCAAGTGTATCTGGATCTGAATAGGTCTATAGACGAATTGTATTACGAAAAGTACGACAACGTAGCCGTAATGTTTGCGTCTTTGACAGATTATAAGCTGGGTGTTGAAAATGATGCAGACTTAAGTGACAAAGTTGTACTAAGAATTTTGGATGAAGTCATCTCGGATTTTGATAGGGTAAATCAAATTATTACTGTTAATTTCAATTTCACAATTACTGCTCCACGATAGCAGTATCCCAAAGATTATTAAAGTTATCGATGGTTACTATTTAAAAAATATTTTGTACATTAAAGCTGTAACGACTCGTGTCTAATGAATGCTAAATACTGTTCAAATTAAACTCTTACGTTTCCAGCTTCTACTTACTGGTGCGTCTGTATACAAGGTAGAGAAAATTAAAATGGCCGGTTGGACTTACATGGCTGCATGTGGATTGGACCCAAATAGACGAGACTCATTTGATTCTGCATCATTTAGTTCCCTTATGGACAAGAAACAAAATTCACCGTATAATAGAGCCATAGTAGTGACAATGGTTGAATTTGCAGCAGCTATGATGATGCAATTACAAAATTTCAATAGAGGGTCCTTTCAAAGTTTTGAAGGACTTAATCTTCGAATAGGTATGAATATTTTTTTGTGTAAAATAACATTATTAACCGTAAAGTATAACTTATTAATCATCGTCTTTCGTCGTCTTTTCCTTCGCAACAAGATTTTACTTTGAGCAATTTTTGCTTAAAACTTAATTGCATTGTAATAGAATATATTTTATAAGGTATATCAAACGGTGAAGTCGCAGCTGGAGTAGTTGGCTCCTTGAAACCATTGTACGATATATGGGGCAACGCAGTTAACATGGCTTCTAGAATGGATTCTACAGGAGAGACGGGAAGAATACAGGTAGAATATAATCGGATAATATTTACAATTTATCTATTTGTCTGGTGTATTCACAATGTTAAAACCAGTCAAAGAATCAGGATCAGGATTACTCAGTACACTGTATGGACCTCATAACTTAATTTTTTTAATTATTCAAATTCACTTACAATCTAAACAATCTATTAATCTTGGATAGACAAAACACGTCACAGTTTACTTTTAGTACTATTGTAATAAAACAGGCGAATTTTCCTAATTTTTTATCAGAGCCAAAAAATAATAATCATGTAAATAACTAGAATAAAAATGCTAATAATTCATATTATACCTCAACTAAGAAAACAAAAAAAAATTAACTTAGTATTTGATTTGATTTAGTAATGAATTTAAAGCAACCAATAAAATAGATCTTTTATTACATTTTGTAGGTCACAGAAAATACCGCAATAATTTTAGATGAGTACGGAATTCTCACGACGTACCGAGGTGAGACGTTCGTCAAAGGAGCAGGTTATATCAAAACTTATTTTGTGCCATTGGACGAAAGCTTCAATTTAATCAAGAAGAAAGACAGCACTGATTACTTCAGGACTCACGACAGAAGACATTTCTTTCAATCGAGAAACATTATTCTCAGCGATTCATCCCTTGAATCAGAAACTGAATCGCAGATTTCAATGGAACCGACACGAAATTTTGGTATAGAAGAATTCGTTATAGACTATGAAGGCGATAACAACAATGATGACATTGAATTGCATGATAACGGGAATGCTCAAAGCAATGAAAGGAAACCTGAAAAGTCCAGACAAAGTGTTAGTACATTATCGTCAGAAACAGGAGTATTAGACACACAATGTTAATGAATTAAAAATATTGTAATAACCCGTTAAAAAACAAACGGTATTTTACAATAGGGACTTGAAATTGCGCTGGTGGCCCATGTAAAATGTTGAAGGTAGCAGTCGAAAGCTAGATGCGACCTCTTCTGTCGGCAGAACTGCCGCATACTCTTATTTCGGTCCTTTTAATTCTGATAGACTGTTAGTTTGGTAATAGTCAAAGAAACCGACTTTTTTCAGATTTTTCGATTAATCGAGCTAACAGTCTTATAGAACGGAATAGATCCTTATATGTATATACGTAGGTGTGGTTAGGCAGATTAGTCCTTAGGCATAACAACGAATTCACATTTATTTGAGGTTGGATGTGGTAATCTGCGGGCGACAATGACCACTTAACATCAGGTGACTCGTTTTTGTGTAAAATCTAATCTGACCAACATTCTGTGTTGTATTATATTCGAATGTTTAGATTATTATTAAAAAAACTTATTGAATTTATGACTATCCGAAGTAGGTAATAAAATTCCTGGCCAGTACTACACGAACATGAGTGAATCTCGTTTAATAGAAATATAATGTTTAAATAGATTATAATATTAATTTAATTCAATATTTTTCCAATATACCATTGATCATCTAATCGTTTTAGGCCAGAAATTTGGGTACCTAATATTGTAATATAGATCTAGTTTGTAATACCTTATTTTGTAATATCATGAAATAACTCACTATTAGATTGTAATGAAAATTGTAATAGACTTAGGTAAGTACTAACGCTTGTAGCTAGGTTAATATGATTGTAAGTGTACTATAGGTACTTGTATGATAGTACCAATGGAAATTATCTAAAGTACAACTAATTGGCTTGTTTACTTAATTCCAAGTTAACAGAAACATTAAATGTAGTATTCTCATATTGTTTACGCATATTGGTGTTGTAACTTTGAAGTAACAATTGCTTAGAGAATTTGTTCAATCTTAACTATTTCCTGTTTCTAACTTATTTTTTTTTTTGTTATACTAGGGTTCAAAATAAATCAAACATTAAAATTCTGATCCAAGAATTTTCAAGATATGCAAGATAAGTACCCACAATTTACTATTAGGCACTTAAATACAGACTGTTATCCTAATGCATTTAAAAATAACAATTGTCTACATATTACTCGTAATGCTCTCGCAAAAATTTTATTTTTGTAATTTGTGCAGTCTCTAAGGAATTATATATTTATTGTGAAGTGTTTTTTATTACTCAGTATATCATAATCATAATTTTTGGCAATTTTATGGTTATACTTTTATGCTATTTATTTAATATAGTATTATAAAATAGTGCTTGAAAAGGTTAGTTCGTGAGTTTGAATGTAGGGAGCAATGTCCGAAACGAATAATTCGATTCTGAAATCAAAACACGAAACAATAAAGTATGCGTCGCCATCGCCAAGTATGTTTTTGCCAAGCTATCAGGGTTTTTTTCCACCAAGTCAGAACTACCTTTAAGAACAGCATTCCTTACTGCGCTGCCTCAACGTTTATATGTTACGTACATATAAATACAAGTATGGTGTTTGATGGTGTCTCATATCGAAGGCTCGTCTACGGCAGTACCACTGCAACACTTATTTCTGCCATAAAGCAGCAGTGTGATAACTGTTGTGTTCCGGTTTGAAAGGTTTGGTTATGCAGAAGACAATGGACAGGAGGCATTCCAACAGGACCTCACGAGTGGCAACGGATACGTACAACTTAAGATAGGACATCCATAAGGCCGTAGTCCACCACGCTGGCCAAGTGCGGATTGGCGGAGTTCACAAACCTTTGAGAACATAATTGAGGACTCGTGATCTACGAGTCCTCACGATAGTTTCCTTCACCGTTAAAGGGATTAATTTATAATCTGCAGATAATTTACAAAATTTGGAATAGATGCGTGTCGGGATTTGAACCCCAACCCACCGGAGAATCACTCACTTTTTTTTCATCATCAATAGTACTTAATAGAGATAAGGTTTACAGCTTACCGTTTTGTTATACTGTTTGGAAGTTAATATAAAAAAATACTCATACGCGAAATACAGCTAGAGCCCGCTTTGTAAACTTATGGACGTTCTAACCACGTAGTCATACTTACCTTACTACCAAAGGATAACTACAAAAAGTCTGATTACCAAAGTTTTAATAATCTATACTACTACGAATACAATAATACTGTATATTGTATAGTACATTTTGTTCGAACGTGCCTTTCTCGGAAAATACGAACACGATTTATAATACGTTTTTGCCTTAGATAGGCCCATAATTGAGGAAGGTTCTGAGGTTATGTAGCTTTATGATATGACTTAAATGCGGGTGAAACTGCGGGGGATAGTTTATCATTTTATGTGATTGGATAGGACGGGATGAGGTTAGATAATCGAATGACATAACATAATTAATTTGAAATTTGGTTTCAATAAATCCAAAACAGTATGATAGCCATGACACATATGAATTAAATGAAGAAGTCAATCGTGAGCCTTTAAGATTATTCAAAATATAAATTTTCTTAGCTAATTAATTCAATAAATGAATAACGTCTCACACTCATAGTAGAAATTAACCTGTGTCGTGGGTGCCATGGACACACACAGTAACAAGCACACAAACACCCAGACCGAGTACAGAAATCTAAATTCATCATTTAAATTTCTGCCCCGCTGGGA
>DWKW01001982.1:0-11661 GCA_018250115.1 Doberes anticus | reverse complement strand
ATTTGAGCTATTTCATAATTTCAAGAGCTCATCGAAAGTTAGTTTAAAATAGATTATGAAATGATCAAGTTGCAAGAGTTATGATGAAGAATATGCTTTACTTTTTCCAACACGCTTAAGTGCATATGTGTTTAAAATTTGCTTACGAGCAAGCTAATTTACCTACTACATAGTTGCTCTTTAAACAAGTTTTGTCATTCGTTAACACACCCAACTACACAATTAAAATCATAACCTGAATAATTCCCAGATTATAATAATAACCACGTTTTCCACAGGGAAATACTTATAATAGTAGATTGATTTAACCCTGACATTAGCTAGTTGATACGTAGCGTAAAACTGTCATGATCCTTTTTAAACGGCAAATTTCAATCGACAGTTTATTAGCATTTTATTTACATTTAACGACCTTGGTTTCGTTTAGTCAACCAAACGACATAGCTCACTGCATAAGTTGCACCTTCCTACACTGTTCTCTGCAAAATGAAATATAACTGGTAAGAATGATAAAGATTATCATCTAATTAAACTAATCTATTTTATTTAAACTGTATCGTAAAATTTCTGAATTAGTTAAAAGTTACAGTCGAACAACCTGTTATTGAACGAATTATAATTGTTTAAATAGCCTTCCGTTGTGGTGGGTTTGAGTTTGAATCCTAGCATCCATCAATTTTTTGAAGCTTTGTGCGTTTTTCATAGCTATGTACGTTTTACAAATTAGTTATTACTTTATTTTCGATGAAGAAATACGTTGTGATGAAACCTGCATGTTAGGCGAGACGAGGTCTTGAAAATGTTGACAAGGGCATGTGAAGTCCACCAATCCGCTATCGACCAGCCTGATTATGCCATACACCTTTAGTTCTCATTTGAGGAGAAATCCGTAGCCACCAATTTTACATTAATGGGTTGAAGATGATGATAACTATTGTGAATATTGTTTTAAATTATATACTTACTAGAAAGTCAGAGCCAGCAATTTGCAACGAGATGCCACATAAGTAATGACTTGAACGTTCATACTCAGATATATCCAGCTGGCTTCCGAAAAATCCTCAACTGGCTGACAAAGCAATACGGAACCAAAGTGCCAATTATTGTCACCGAGAACGGGATGTGCGATTGGGGTGGTGTCAACGACTACGAACGGGTATCGTACTACAACAAGTATCTGTACCAGTTGTTGCTGGCTATTCACCACGACGGGTGCAACGTACAGGGGTACTTCGCGTGGACGCTGATGGACGACTTCGAGTGGAAGGATGGATACACGTGAGTCGTTTTTACCTGCTGATAGAATTAGTAGAGCCCCTTTGAGTTTTTTTAGTATGATATTTTTATGAAGACGCGTACCAGTTTTCCAGTCAGATTGTTTGATTCTTAGTGAATCAGAAATCAAAATGACGCATTTAAGTCTCAGTTTCTGGGATTAAAGTCTTATCCGAGTTTGGAGTTGGATCCGTTGCTTCTACTGAGAAATGAGTTGGTACGGCTTCTATCCAGTAAAGTCTGCCTAACAACATACTTCCCTTCAATTGAAAACAAAGCAGTGTTCACACTGCTGCTTTATGGCAGAAATTGATTAGGCGATGATTCCGCCGAAATTGAGCTTTCCACATAAGGCTCTACCACCAATGGATCTATTATAAGACGATTCATTCTTAATTGTATTTATGTATATCAGTTACGGTCCATTATGGAAGCACAACTAGAATAGCAAATGAGTATGCAGGCCACCTGATGTTTAGTGGTCTCTGCAGCGCATGGACATCCACATCTGAGGTTGTACATGGATGTGTTGCTTCTCCTAAGGGCTTAGTTAAAATTCCTATTCTCCTGTGTTTTCTGTCGAACTACATCCTTCAAATACCGAAACACACCAGTTCTCACACTACTGATTTACGCCAGAAGTAGGTGCTACGGTGGTGCCGCCACAGGCGAGCCTTCGACATAAGACTCTACCACCACCGCCTATCGTTAATTCGCACGATAAAGGGTATATAAATTAGCAAATAAATATTTATGCAAATAAATATTGATAAATTCTGTCACTTCTCTTGTTACGGTACTCGTATTACAACAAATGGGTACGTACGTAGAACGATACTACTAATTAAAATTGATCAATAGCGATAATTGTTTTCGTGCTATGGTTTCCATAATCGAACGAGACTGTCAACATTCTGTGTAGTTTTTGCACTAACGTAACATACGATTTAATTATCTCTATATCCACAGACTAGATAATAATTAGAAATGCTTTGGATTCAAATGTGTGACTAAATTGACGCACTGACAAAATTGTTCCAAAAAAAAATACGCAGTGGAAATAAAAAAAAATTGTTTATTACTAAAATACTATTCTTATAAAAAGGGGGAAACTTTACAAGTATGTCCTCTCCTATTTTACACTTAGTTTCGGAATTTGTCTGAGAAATATGTGGTAGATAGAAGAATAATGCTACTTAATATTATTCACTGCTTAAATCCAAAAAAAAAATCGTGCGTGAAGTTCACACGCCGTATAGAAGGGAAACTTACAATGTGCACATATCAAATGCAAACCCCATTGTTAAAATACAAAAAAAAACACTAGCAAAGCTAACGTGCTAAGTCAACGGATTTTTTTCTAAATTTCTCATCATACTATTCACATTGAAATGAATGAGATTTATTAAGTTAAAAGTTAATAAATTATGTTATAAATAAAGATTATATTAAATACATAAGGCGCACACATATGGACAATGCTTAGTAGACGAGAGTGGGGACGCTACGAAGCATCGCACAAAGAGGAGACTATGGAGAGAGAATATGAAATACTGTGTAATGTATTATATCTCTTGCCAACTTAATCCTATACATTTATGTGTTTGTTACTTTATCGTCACGCATTTTCGTTTCCCAGAGTTTCAAATCACAACGATTCTAAAGAAGTTTCTCTTCAAAAAATTCTTTTAGTCAAAAAAAATTACAATCGCTTTAGAATAATAGCACCCATCTAAAATTAAATTTAACGTTATTATTTTACCTGTTTACGTCTATTAGATATTATGTTCTATGGTATATTTATATATCAAGCAAATGAACATTACAATTACTGTTATGTCTACTTACATATGACAGAGCTCACGATTTTAAAACTATTGCACAATGATTAACAACAACAGATTAGCACCAGTTAATAACTTGTTGAATGTATTAAATTAGTATGCAAATATATTCCTGTTTCCTCCTTCTTTAAAGTAAAAAAACGTAGTCTTATATTATTAGTTAGACACTATTGCTTCTCATAACAAAAACTTATTGATAATAATCAATCCTTTCCTTCCTCACTACTGTACACGAGACTCCTCCCTCACGTAAGAAGGTTTTAGGCTATTTCAACACGCCGGCTACTGAGCTACTCCAGGTTAATAGACTTCACATATATTTGTAAACTTTATCCTAAATCTCAAATTATCAGGTTTCTTAATGATTTTTTTAACCAAAAACGTAACCTATGAAACCTAGCCTTACATAACCTAGAAAAATACATTCGTTTAAAAATCAAATCAAATCAAACTTTAACTCATAAAGCCGGAGTGATTGGCCTATAACTCACAAAATGACGTAAAGGCAAAACCTCAATACCTTCTTGTTAATTCTTACAGTCTGTCATATCGTAGGTTGTAAGTACCGCGGCAAACGGAAGCATTCGTGCAAGGAAATATACGCGTGACACGGCGAATTCCGTGATACTACAGGCCATGGAAAATTACTTTAATACTGTGCCATCTGCATGATTATACATTTATTACATATAACCTTTCAATCCTTTATGTGAAGATAAATTTTAATGTTAAAATATTGGTTTTCCAGGGCGAAGTTTGGTCTATTCCACGTGGATTTCGACAGTGCAGAGAAGACTCGCACTGCAAAACTCTCAGCACTAAACTACCGACATATAGTAAAAACACGGAAGATAGACTTCAATTATATAAAGCAATCGAAGCACTTATCAAATCACTTGCAACTTTAGATCTTGAGGTGTTTTTTTTACTATTTGACAACTTCACGTAAGACTTCTTGTCGATACTCTCAAAAAGGTCTGTCGATTGCATATTTCGACCTAAGCCTAAGTGAACACTATTCTTTACGTCAAATGCTTGCATGTTGCGAGCCACCTCATGTTAAAGTTGTCACTGCAGCCGATGGACGTCTACATTCAAACGCAAATGGGACAAAGACGTATAACAAAAATTTGATGTATTTACCAGGTTTTAGGAATTTCATACAAAGACACGTTTTAGGAATTTCATACCGAAATGTATTCAGGATAGTTTATAGGATAAGTATCCTAAAAACTGTTTAAGTTGGTCACAAGAAAGAATAAAACATGAAAATATGTAAGATAAGACGAAATTTGGTTAGACGATAGCTGCCGCTATTTTTGTCAAATCGCAAATTTAACACAAGAATCTAATAATCTCCACCTGAAAATGTTTAAAATAAACTATTTCAAAAGGTGGTGAGCCAAGGTTTATCGATAAAAAACTTTTAAAAAAAACCCTGAACTAATTCAAACTATTCGAACTAACGAATCGTTTTAATTTCTTTTTGCCTATGAATTTGTCCATGAATATTTTTACCAAACGCACCTGTGAAAAGTGCCTATGTGGCAAGCTCGGCCGTCATGCTTATTTGTAAATTGAAACAATGTGGGACCAAGTTTTGTTGTCTTATTTATTTATATGTCTTTTACTATATAAGTATGTCCACACAAATTTTCATAACATTAAAATTCTATTTATAGGCAATTCGATTCGTAATTAGAAATTCTTGTTTACTAACGCATATTAAGAATTCACGAGGTAGTCATTTTATTTAATTTATGAGTAAGTGTAAATACAATTTTTGTTACTTTTTTTAAATAAATATTTTACTGTTTAATGATGCGTTTTATTACCGATAATAAATTAAATTATTCGTCTTTTTATTCATCATAGAAGCATGAGATAGATGAGAGAGTTTAGGCCATAGTCCGCCACGTTGATCAAGTGAGAATAGGCGTACTTCACATGCCTTTGAGAACATTATGGAAAACTCTCAAACATACAGGTTTCCTGACGATGTTTATCTTCGGCGTTAAAGCGAGTGATAATTAATATATAATACGCATATAACGTCGAAAATTTAGAGAAGACAATATTTCGAGAAATAGGAGTGCGTGCCAGGATTTGAACCTCGACCCACCGGAGTGGGGTCAAGATGCTTAACCACTAGACTAGACTATCACTCACTTTGTACCTTCTTATTACTAGACTATATTGAAATAATTTCTTATTACTAAGCTTATTTTTCTATTAAAATATTTTTAACATATAGTACCTACAGATCCATTTACGTTATTTACAAGTCGTCGTCTTTCTAATCCTATATTTTTGGGGATCATTTAAATCAAAACGTATAACTAAAAATAATTGTTTGTTAATTAATGTACTTAATGTTTTATGTATGAATCTCTTAAACACCGTATTCGTTGTAATCAATGAAGCGTTTTGTTTATTAACTAAGAAAAATAACAATGTCTGTCCTTGTATATTTCGTTCTCTCTTCAAATTACTTAACTTAATAATCCCGTGCATCAACTTGTTATTTACGATCTTTCGATACGAAACAATTTTATTTAAGGGCACTTGGTAAAACTTGGCCGATAACCGACGGGGAAAAAAGGTCCTCGAATGGCGACCACGTCTCGACAAAAGGAGTATAGCACCCCCCGACCAGATAGACTGATGACCTGAGGAATACAGCGCGGTTTCCCGCTGGATTCAGAAGGGCAAGGAAGGGGAAGGGAAGGGCGCCAATTAGGGGAGGCCTATGTCCAGTAGAGGCTGATGGATGGATGGTAAAACTTTATCCACATCCCAAATGTCAATATTGCGTAAAGATAAGCGTTTTTTGTAATTATAATTGTTTCAAAAAAAGACTGACGAGCTATCGGCGGTCAAATTTACACGAATTGATCGAGTTTTTTGCGTATTAAAGGTTCACGTTTAATATTTTTTCGTTTTATTCATTCAAACAGAATAGCAAACGAGTATGCAGACCACCTGATGTCAAGTGGTCACTGCAGCTCATGGAAGTCCACATCAAACCTCAAGTAGGACAGAGGTCCTACCTGAGGTTGTATGTGAATCGTTGCTACTCCTGAGGACTAAGTTGGAATGCCTCCTGTCCAGTGGCTTCTGCCTAACTACACCCTTCGAATCGAGACACAGCAGTTCTTACACTTAAACATAAGACTCAACCACAATCGTAATAAATATTAATAAAGTTATAAGTTATAAAGATTAGGTACACAGATAAGATTTAGATAAGTGGTTACTGACTGAATATACCGAAGTCCTGTCTGAGGTCGAGCTGATATGTCTTCATACGCTTCATTTACGGTATAGTAAACAAGCATGCAAGCTGCCTGATGTTAAGTGGTCACTGCAGCCCATGGTCATCTACATCAAACCTCAACCAGTGCTGAAGTCATACTTGAGGTTGTACGTGGACGCATTGTTACTCTTGAATACTAAGTACATCCTGTACAGTGTCTTCTACCTTGCCGTAACCTTCAAACCAAAACTCAGAAATTCTCACACTTCTGCCTTACGGCAGAAATAGCGCAATATTTTACACCGAAAGCTTAAATATCTGACATGCGAACATCGCAACATCTGACAATCGAAGCCTTTACACGACACTCCAGAATGGTTGTCATCACCAGTGGTAACTGTGACATATGTACAAGTCGTCAATAAATAAATTGAGTCAATAGTTAAGTTTTCTTTAGTCGTGGATGTCATGGAACCAGAAATATAAATTCGTTGTTTTAATTTCTAAGCCACTGGGAATTGAACCCAAGACCCTTCAAACATCAGACCGGCATGATGACCACTTACAATTAAGCCATAAAACCAACGGATATTGTGTCTTACTTATAAAACGGAATCCCCTAAGGCTACTCATAATGGTCAATTACGCTGTCAACTCCATACCATATTGTCTAGATTTATGATGTCAAGCAATGTAGAGTTAGGTCTCAATTTATAACTACTGAAATCATGGGTGAATAATAATTTAAATAGTTGTAACTTGCATTAGTACAAAATGTTAATAAATTTCTACCATGGTTTTATATATTTTACTGCAAAAAATGTTATATACAAATTATTATTTATACAAAGAGAGTCTTTCGCAAAAACTTTGAATGTGAGCATCAATTTTCAAATTTTATTAAATTATAATATTAAATTATATTTCAAACAAAATTCAAATTTCTGCCCCGCTGGGAATCGAACCCAGGACCTTCCGAACGGCAGACTGCATGTTAATCACGGCGCCATACGGGTCGTCAAAAGATAAGAGAAGACCCCAGAAGTTCTGCCCAGCAGAACAATATAATATTGATGGTATAATGATATTGTATTATAGAGACTAAGTTAGAATGCCTCTTGAGTTTCCAAATTCTAAAACCTTTGCAGGTGTGCAAAAAATAGTTGACTTTTTTTTTTATCAAGTTTAGGATCGTACAACAATTAAACTATTTTTATATATGAGAAGATAGGAAGAAAATATGTTTATTAAAATGCCGATCGACCGTTCGGAGGATCCTGGCTTCGATTCCCACCGGCGCAGATATTTTAATGATGAATTTTGATATTTGAGTCTAGTCCGGGTGCTCTCGTTCTAGTTTCTGAGTGTGTTTACTATACCCACGACACAGATAATCGTCATGAGGCGTAAAAAACTACTAGCTAAGGCAAGGTCTAAGTGTAATACTGTATTTATTTATTTACTAAGCAATAAAAGAAACAAACATGTAAAAACAATTAACTTAGGTAAACTCAGCTATGCAACAGATTGATTGCATGGCATAACAAATAGGCCTGCTACTGCTTTACCGAGATTATGTGGTGAACCAGAGTAGTTCTGGAATTCGAAGTAGTCGTTTTGGAATTTGAAATGGGGTAGGAATGAGATTCAACATTGGTCGAAAGGGCGCAGCCTAAATACTCATTTCGGCCCCATGGAGAAGAGGGCAGCATGGCAAAATGTAGCATGTTTTCTATGGTGGTGGTCACCACCGCTTCATCTATTTCTAACGTAAAGCAGATGCGTGAGAACTGCTGTGTTTCGATTTGAAGGGTGTGGTTAGGCAGAAGACACTGGACCTCCTGCATTGCATGGATGCTTGTTTTGATGTTATTACAAAAAAAATGTTTTGTTACGCAGAATTTATGTTCTTGTAATATTATAAAAACATTTTTTTTTTATCATAAACACAGTATCTAAGGTTTAAATAACTTAACGAACGAGTAAAGTACAAAATTCGAGTTTGCATGTAAGCGATTGGAAGTTCGACAAAATACTTCTATGAATGCATGGCAACGATATTGGAATATTTACTCTGCATTAATATAATCTGAAGGTGATCGATGTAATAATCTGTGCCTATAATTGACACCGAAATTATAACAGACTGATTGACAACAGATTTTTGTGATAAGAGGCCACAAATGAGGAACAGTTGCGTGTAGGTCATGTTCTACTTTGTATGTTACTAGCAAGTATTTAATTCGAATTGATCGGAAACAATGATAAACTATTTCTTTGAACGAGACAGTGAATTTGCAATAGTTCCTGCTATTGCATAAGCTGAATGGCTACCGGATAATGAATCAATGGTTATTGACCCTGCATTGTATTTTATAATTGGCACGGTATATTTCCGACATTGAAGTAGGCCACACATAAAAATAATAGCATATTCTATTATATTTATAACTCACAAACATTTAACAACCGTTACTATGGACGGAACGATAAGATGTTTGTAAACCAGTGGTACTGACATTGAAATATTTCCAACAGTTGTATACTGAAGGTAAACGATGTCATTAATGAATGCATGGTTATTGACCCCAATTAAAAAATTATTATGTATTATTATGATATACATATGATTACAATTTATGATACAGTGACCGATATGAATATTACTAATATAAAATTTTATAGGGATTCACAAGAATCATACTACATGTTTAATATGTTCCACCACATTCTTTCTAAATGTATTTTTTTTTACTTTACTAATTTTCGTTTATGGCAAGTAATTTAATCTGTTGTATCTCCTGTGCTTAACAACTGTGCTTTAAGACTGGAAGAATCTTATACTCATAATTATAATCCTTTTATCTTATTTTCATAAAATTTGCCTTATACAAACATACATTCCTTCGTGCCTGGACAAATATTTCTATTCATAAAACGGTCTCCTACTCCTTCTCGGTTCATGCGGTTATGCCCTGGAATGCTGGAATGTTATGCTTCCGCATCACACTCGCAATTATAGAATCTAATAATGTATTAAAAAAGGATACAGAACATCTCACCCTATCCTCAATCATTTAATAAAATGTGTAGTGATACTTTATAGTATACTCTATATACTCTTGAAAACAAATTGGCTGAAATTGTTGCTGGGATACATATGCAGGATTCCAACTTAGTCTTCGGGGATAGGAACATACTTGTAACGGATCGTTTAGGACTTCATTCATACTTCAATCCCTGCTATATATATGTATGTAGCATATATATATATATATACCATATATAAATATATGTAATACATATATGTAATTATTGTGATGTGAAGAACAATTTATTCAAGGAAAAAGGAAATAAAAAATAATATATTTCGCATGGCGTACAATAAAAATATTTTACAACTACAATATTGTTTGCGTATATGTAAAGGGGTATGGTTAGGCATAAGAGCAACGCATCTACTCGTACAGTCGCAGAGGGGACTTCGACCCCGTTTGACGTTGGATGTGGACTGCCATTACTGATTGAGCATTTAAAATGGTGGTCTACATGCTTATTTTCTACCCCATTACTTATAATAAACGTACTTACTCGCACTAATATAAGCGTAGCTATAGTAGCAACTAGTAAATTAATACAATAGCGCAGTTATTACTGGGTTATTGCTAAGCGATACGTTCTCGTGACTGGGCGACCTCGGAAGCGAACCAGGAACTTTTGATACTTTAAAATGGCAATATTGCAAGCATTTACGTCTTTATCTGGCTATCGTGTTGCGGTACAAAAGTTTTGAATCACGACAATTTTGGTTTATACATTGTCTATGTATTGTAGTAATAGAAAATTGTATTTTTGCCTTTAATATTGAAGATAATTCTGACGAACTGATTTATATGCTATTTAAAGCTGCCTGAACCCATTATCATCAATCCATTATCGTCCCACTGCCGGGCACGGGTCTTCTCTCAAGAATTAGACTTAGAATTAAACTTCGTCATGCCTTTGAGAACGTAATGGAGAACTCTCAGACACGCTGGTTTCCTCACGATGTTTTCCTTCACCGTTAGAGCGAATGATAATTAATTCATAATACGCACATAATTTTGAACAGACAATATTTCTAGAAATAGAGATGCGTGCCGGGATTTGAACCTCGGCCCAACGTAGCGGGGTCGAAAAGGTTAACCACTAGAGGATAGCCTTGGTTATCACTCACTAAAACAATTTTATTTTTATTTTGTCGTTATGTTTGTCCGCCAATCACGCAAAAACTATGGAATAGATATGGAATGGAACCAGTTCTTTAATAATTTTTTTATCTTCATCACGACAAACGACGAAGTTTAAGTTAACCTAAATTCTTATCGCTTAGTTAATGTAATGTTGAACATGGTAGGGCAGAGTATTTTTGTCATTAGTTAATTTAAAAATATTATATTAAACTAATCCATTTACGGCTTTCGTTGACAAAAGCTGCCATTTCGTGTATATTTGTATATTTTTCTTCATAATTTAAAGAAGTCATTGTTTTTTTTTTCTAAATAAATTATATCTAGTTACATATATAGATATTATATATATAATTTTATTATATTATATTATAAAATATATGTATTCATTTTCTTATACGGTATTTTTAGTTACTTATATCGCTTATAAGTGTAACAAGCATCAATACCTTTGTAATTATTGTAAAAATACACAATCATGTTTTACCGTTACTTCAATAAAAATAACCGAACTGATAACTTCTTAAAATCATGTGAATTTCTAAGAAAAAATAATTGGAATACTGGGTAGAGGTAAGTATAATCATCATAACATTACGAATAGTTAATATTTTGAGAAATAGAGATGTGTGTGGGAATTTGAACCTCGGCCCACCATAGCGTCGTCGAGGTACCTAGCCACTAGGCTATCACTCACTTCATAGACCATCTGAACACACCCTGTAAAGCGAAACATATATTACACTGCTCACACGTTTGTCATCAATATTCTAATGTACATTATAAAACAACTTAACATGGCGTCAAACAGATTGAAGGGTAGGTCTATTTGATATGAACGATGGATGAGTGATCACTACATGGACTCATGACCTGGGGGTTACCTATATATAATGTATTTGTGGATCAAAGGTTAACGGCCTTAGTATAGGTACATATTGTTTTAACGCCGGTTATGAAGAACCTGGATGTCCAACCATTTTTTTTTTTTTTTTTTTACGTGGGGAAATCCTGGTCATGGATACTCTTCTATCGCGGGGGCGATAGAGGGTTATGC
>DWKW01001981.1:0-11662 GCA_018250115.1 Doberes anticus | reverse complement strand
TCGGTCTTGTGGTTTCGGTGCCTATTCAGTACAAACAAACAAACAATCAAATCTTTTCTCTTTATAATATTAGATAGATGTACACTCATCTATTGTAATAAATAATCAAATAAAAAAATGTTAATAACATTTTCTGCAATTATAGTAACCGTAAACGAAGCCGATGATAACAAACTTACAGCGAAAACAATACTTACAGTGATATTATTGTCGAGGGAGGATTTCGCGAGTTTAACGTCTTCTTTCAATTTTGGCGTTGAGGGTTCCTCCTCTGCGAGCCCAGTTGTCATGAATTCAGCAATCTTGTTGAGGAAGTCCATCGCCAGTATGAGGTTAAAACTAAATATGCGCATGTCAACTGCAATAACAAATATTTTAAAGAAATACAGATATAATGCTTTGACGAAAAAAAAAAATGTTAAATTTAGAAGCGCTGATTTTCTTCAATCATGGAAGCGAAGTTCTACGTCTACGTCTCTTTCAAGAAATATTTTAACGAGAGTACGTATTGAGGGTTATAAGAGCGTTTTAGGTACGAGAGTACACTACCAGCATCGAGCGGTAATCTTAATAATTAGTACATCAGCAGCTTTAGTTTTAAATAGCACATAATATGATTATTGCAAAATTAGTCAAATTTCAAATAAGACAACGCACTACCCGTCTGCTTTGATATGCTATGCAAATAGTCCGTTTAGTTATACTCTAGCTAGAACATTATTTTAGTTTACTCACTGAAAGTATCCGAATTCTTCATAGTGAAAGTGATGTCGATCATGCTGCGTATTTTATCATATGCTTCCATTACAGCTTCTTCAGTCTCATCTATTTGACCAGGTCCTTGATCCTGTCCGTCTCTGCGTCTTTCTAAATACCTATTTAAAAGCAAAAACGTAAAATTTTACATCACCACTAACATAAATGCGAAAGTTTGTGAGGATAGATGGATGGAAACAGAAATTTAAAAACAGCTTGACTTCTATAGTACGCGCCCTCACACATGTAGATCAATTTAAATTGATAAGTTTTTTTATCACAGAAATGCGACGTAACTTATATGAATATTGTTTGTTGCTAAACAGTCCAAAAGATGATCCTATTCTAGTAGATTATATGCTATGAAAACAATTTATATTGGGCAAGTCTGTTTGTTATCGTGTACTTTCCGTTTTTTTTTAAGATATGCGGCATTGAGAAGCCCTTCTATGGTTTATGTGTAATGGCAAAAATACTTTTGATTATTTAATAACTACCTCGTAATCTTAGCCCCTCGACCGGGTCTCGTGTCATCCAACGTACAGTCGACAAGTAGAACCGACGTATGTATGGAGTTGTCCGAGAACATGCGTCCCTTCACTGATAAGAGCGTGAGGCAGAAACATGCCAGCTCTATGTCTTTTACGAAAATTGCTTCTTTCGTCTGAAATAATTTATATTCCAAATGATCAGCAATTTCTTACAAATAATGCTTTAATAAAGAGAATACAAATTGTCATATATATATCTTCCTTAAATGGTATTATATGTATGGTCAACAAACAGTGGAGAATTAATCCACTATTTTTAAGATTTTAAGACTATAATTTTTGTAATTTTGTGGTAACTTTGTTTATTTCAGTAAATCAGCTTAAAAATATTCTGGGGACATTTTTTATAATAAATATTGTTATTTTATAAGGGGAGGTTATTAAAGTAATATTGGCACTTACAGAAACTGTGTTCATTAAATTAATGACAAAGCTGTCCATAGTAAAAGAGAACTTGATGGTTGTTCGTGGCTGCTTGGTTTCCTTCGGCGTGGTCACGATGGCTACAGTTGATTTTGTCTGCAATTTGCTAGTCTGGCTCTTGACTGTGGCTTTAGAGGTAGCCTTAGCCACATTCTGTTGGACTTTCGCTTCTTCCGCCTTCACTTGACCCTCGTGCAAGTTTTGGTTCAATATTTTCATAATGCTCTTATAGTCACTGTGGCCTACAGTGATCTGGAATTATGAAATTATTTGATTGAAAAAATTCATCAGTTTATTCCAGATGCGTTTGTCGTTATCTAAATTAAATTGATATAAATAATTACAATAATAGTTTGATACTTTACAGTAAACTAATAATTTAAAATTTTCCACAGGAAAAATAAATTAAGTGGTCGATGTCAATATATCAAATTTTAAACACATTATTAAGTAATAGTTTTGAGCAAGTGCTCAAAATGACAACAATTGTTTCAACAACACATTTGTTAGAAAGAAATAACGAATCATATAGATTTTTTTTATAAAAAGCTCTCATATAGTATAATAACTCTATTTTCTAACTTACAGCAATAGTCTTCATTCGTCCGAATATATCCAGATCCGGGAGCGTCTCGTACCACGACGAGAGACTTCGCTTCACGAACAGTTTGAAGCTAGTAGGTCGAAGCAGCTTTCGTTCGTGTGAGACCTCATGGGAATCCTCTCGCAGTACTACACATGAGACCTTCATGTCTTCTAGTTCTAGGGTAAGCTCGTCCACTGTGACCTTATTGTTTATGTCCTGAGGTGAACAATTTCAATAAAACTTTATGATAATAAGACGACAGAAACAAGATCTCAGATAACACTTTGGCCCTGTTTGAGATTGCATGTCCTTGGGCTGCAGCGACCAATTAACATCAGAGGCCCCCTTGACAACATTTATTATATATACTGTATATCAGTCACAGCTCAAACAGAACCAACGAAAAATTAAGTTACCTAAGAAATTTATTCACAATAATCGGCCTGTTGAATAACGACACGTAGAAGTTTCAAGAAATATGATAATCGACGCGGTCGACGCAAGTTTCGGCTCAGAATAATGTTTAAATAAGAAAAACCGAAAAATGTACTTACAGCAACAGGCAAGTCAACGAACTTATTATTCAAGTTCATGCGACCAAGATCGATCAGCATAGCATTCATACTAGTGGAATTCTCGGGTACAACGATGATGGGAGCGGCCAACCGCACTTTGAGCGCTAATTTTGTGGAGTTTTGGTACGCGTTTTGTACGTTGGCGCGAGCGGCGTCTGCAGCTTGAGAAGACGCCTCTATGATCGCTTGTTGGGCGGTTTGGAAATTGTTTAGGAATTCCTAAAATTAAGAAGTATCATATTAAAATAAATAAGTCGCGTTCTTTGCGATATAAGCTACATTATCAAGTAACTTATGGAATCAATATATTATACATAATTATTTTTTAATATTTGGTATTTAACCAAATTAATTTCACATTAAAAAAAAATTACAGCCATTCTCAATAGTTATTTAATGGAAATATTTTTTTGTCTAAACTCACCAGCATAGAAGTGACGAACCAATTCAAGAATACAATGCGCAGACAGTTAATCTGAGCGTCGATGGACATGTTGACGTCACTTACGCTCGGATACTGATCCAAGTTGTACATTACAATCTGCACATTCATTACGTTACCGCCTATCACTTTCAATATCTGGATAAAAGAGGAAACAATTTGATGTTATACACAGTTTTTTAACGTGACGAAAATGAAAGGAAAATGTTCTTAAATGGCACAAGCCTTCAGCCTTCAGCTAACCCGCATTTGACCAGCATGATGGACTGTGGTCTAAACTCTTCTCGTAAAGAGACCCGTGTTCAACAGTAGGACAGTAATGGGTTAACGCCGAAGATGCAACAGTTTTAAATATTGGACATAAAATGAAACATGTGTATTGTGATCTTCCTTAATACCTCCTTATGAACGGTGACAGGATTAAGATCTTCAACTTTAATCGACCCGATGGCACAATCGACTTGAGTATATGATGTCTTGAGCACGAGCCCCGCGCCCGCGCCCTGCAGGCGCACGGTGGCGAGCGGCCGCGCGTCCGTCGCGAAACCGATCTCTACTGCTCCGATCTTAACGTTCACTTTTAACTGAATGCTCTCGATCTGCTTACGACGTGATGGTTTTGTTACACTCGCTGAAATATAATATTAAAATATTATTAAGTTCAACTGAAACAATAATCATATATGAGTATTTTAGGAATGCGAAATCAATGATCTTCCCCACTTATCCTACAAGTACATTGATATTGTTCTGTACAAAGTTGAGTTGCTACAAATCTTTTATTATAAATTGATAAAAGTACCTTTAGACTTAACAACACTAAACTCTTCATCCTCGATAATAGTCTCCAAAGGTCCAGCGTTCGCGTATCTATCCACCGTACTTTGGATTGCTTGTAGGCGAGTCTGTCAACAATGTTTAATTATAACTATGCTCCACATTCTTCAAATTTTGTTTCGAAGCACAAAGTAAAGTACTTATACTTTTATGTTTCAGCATAAATGGGTAATCTTTTCAATAAATCATACTGATAACATACTGATACTATTTTGTTCATTTTTCTTCTTTAATGGGCAAAGCTTTTGACTTATACAGCTTAACTGAGATTTTATGAGAATCAGACCCAAACAAGAATAGTGTTTTTGCTGTCCAGTGTCTTCTGCCTTCAAATTCTTTAAACCGAAACAAATCAGACCTGACACTTCCGCTTTACGGTAGAAACAGGTGCAACGGTGGTGCCGCCACAGGCGAGCTTTCAACATAAGACTACCAGCATCAAATCTGCTTTATTATTATCATCTTCAAATGTGATTTATCTGCCCTCCTTAAGATTTCACATCTGAACAAAGGTGGACACCAAAATCAGAAGGAATTAGCAAAATAAATTTGGAATCATACCTGATATTCATTAACAATAACTAAAATTTCCTGTAAGCCTTGTAAATGCAATAATAGTCTAAGTGTAGTGAAATCTAACTCAATGAGTTGTTCAACAGATCCGTAGTGACTTCGGAACTCTGGACATTTCTTATCAACCTGAAATAAATGAATAAAAAAGACATTAATAAAATAGTCATTAACAGAAATGGTATTCAAAAGTTTACTTTTTCACAATTTTTAAAAATAATTTGTCGATCTGTTAAGAAACTAGAAGAATAATTTTTAATTGAATTTAAGAATTCGTATGTAGGATTGTCTTAAATTAATTAATTAATTAAGGATAAGCAAACAATACTCACATTGCTGTAAGTAACAGTGAACAAGTACTCTTTGTTAACTTCGGTGCTAGCAACAACTTCACTGCTTTCGACATTTTGTAATATCTCGCTACCAGTCTCAGTCTTCTGTATGCCACTTCCAGTGCCAATATCAGGAGTTTCGATCATATCAATGACTCTATGACCTACTCTATGGTGCTGCATACTGACAGATCCTAGACGGACTGTCGCTTCGAGAGTAAAGGTTTTCTGTGTAGCTGTTAGTTCCAGGAGGTTGAGAGAAAACACTAGGAACTTGTCATAGCCCTTGGTCGGATCTATAGTTTTACGATTCACGCTGAGAATTAGCTCTGTGGGTAAAATTATTAGGGATTTTAAGGGATTGATTGTATAGGCGTCGTCTGGATTATCGCGACATTTTTCGTTTAATTTACCCCAATTATGTTATATTAAATGCTTTTTAAATTAATGTGCTTCGTTTTTTAAATATCATCATTATAAGGGACTCTCCACTATCCCACTGCTGGACATGAGTCTCCTCTCAGGTTTAAAGTGATTAGATGAATTAGATCGTTTTCTTATAACAAAATAAAAAGTTGATTAGGGATCTTGGGCTGCATTTTAAAAACATTTTGGAGAAATTTCATAAAATTACCTTTCATTATAAAGAACGCCTCAACCTCTGTGAGCTGTACGGTTTGCTCTTCGTCTTTCCTCTGCTTAGACCTGGCTGTGTCTCTCTTTTGTTTTTCGGCTGGATCCAAATACTTAAGTAGGGATAAACTTGAGGCCTTTGATTCACTGGGCTGCAAAAACAAATAATTTGAGTAAAAAACGTACAGTTTAGGTTTACGTTTACTCATAAGTTTTGCATTTCTATTGCAAGTTTCATTTCCAACATATTTAATGATAAA
Organism: Doberes anticus; assembly: GCA_018250115.1. Classification (NCBI taxonomy): domain Eukaryota; kingdom Metazoa; phylum Arthropoda; class Insecta; order Lepidoptera; family Hesperiidae; genus Doberes; species Doberes anticus. The sequence continues at coordinate 5,697 of DWKW01001981.1, read as the reverse complement.
GCTTATATCGTATGCTATAGTTTGGAACATAAATCATGAATGATTCCTAATCATTATTTACGTAATGAACCAAATTAAATGCGATACGGCAATATTAAACAAATATGAAAACTACAGCCAATTATAAGTGTCATTCAATTTGCACTTAATTTACGTACATTTGTACTAAATAGGTGGCGCAAAACTAGTGTACTTCGTGTAGTCGACTAGTATTAATTTATTCGCAAATCTACATCTAATCTAAACTATATTTTAATCTTTGTTAGCAAGATTGTTAATCACTTTAACACTTTCTCGGCGTTCGCTACCAGTTACCGCGCCACTTGCGTCTTGAAGCAATACTTGAGTTTCAATAATGCGACCCGTCATTATGTACGCTAATTTGTAGCAATAAATCTTCAATGAGACGAAAATAGAAATAAAAACTTTAAAAAATAATAATAAATAAATTTTATCAAAAAAGTTACAAAATTCTCCATAATACTAGGAATACTCGTACCTTTAATTGTGTCGATTCCTCAGAACGTGGTAACGGCATGCTTACTAATATTTCACACAGTGTCAACAACCTGATGAAAAAAAATACAAATATTTTTAAAACAATTTACGTTCGTACGATATTCGTTAACTCCCACACCCAGACCAGTAACAGAAACATAAATTCACAATTAAAATTTATGTCCCTCTGGGAATCGAAACCAAGACGTTACGAACGGCGTACCGTCGCATCGAATACTGTGCCATACGGGTGTATAAACACAGTTTTTTTATTATTATTAGCAGAGTGTGTTTACCTTTATCGATCGTAAGGCGTTGCTACTCCTGAGGACTACGTTGGAATACCTCACGTTCAGTGTCGTCTGCCTAACTACACCCTTCAAACCGATACACAGCAACTCTCTCACTGCTGCTTTACGGCAGAAATAGATTTAGGAGTGATGCCACCGCAGGCAAGCTTTCGGGTTAAAGAACTATATTCTCATAAAGAATTTTGCATTCACTTAACCTATGAGAACTTAAATATAAACTTTACAATAATCAGGATTTAAAGCATGCAATACAGTTGCGTGTTCTTTTATAAGTCAACTTTGAATTTTTTTTAATCAAAATATGTCTTTAAAACAAGTAACATGAGTAAAGAGAAAAATATTAAACAAATGTATTATTAACTAAATGAAAAATAAAATTGTAAATGATCGATTACATGTATTTTAATTGTAAATACCATTAGCAAAAATATGTGGGTAGTTTGTTGCAGAACGTTAGCAACAGTACGCAGCGATAAGCTACTCGGTTGTATAATGTAGTAATTATGTGTATTAAAAGTGACAGTGCCTTCGACATAAGACTCTACCACCATTGAGTATTTTATGTTTTGTACAATAGTCACCTATCCTCGGAGACGCTGACTGCTATCTTCTGCAGCTCCCCGCGAACCTTGAGCTTGGGCATGCGAGGGTCGTCGGTGATGAGGCACTTGTGTATCTGTATGAGCAGCGTGGTGGGCTGCAGCAGGTGCAGCGGCGTGGCCGCGCTCGACGCGATGGCCGACCGCCAGTCCTCCTTCGCTGAGGCCACTACTATCTGTGAGGGAATTCCTTATATCAAAATTTGTCAAAAAAAAAATTGTTTACTAAATCCACGGCGCATAATTTTAGAAAGGAATTTTACATTACATTTACATAATTTTTACAAAGCACTTTTACATTACATTACATTTACATAATTTTTACAAAGAAATTTTACATTACATTACGTTTACATTTAGATTTTTTTTTTATTTGCGTAATATATTCGGATTTGAGTAACATGTTTGGGTTTGAATGACGCTTTTGGATGGTGGTCAGCTTATTTTCTAAGCATCTATTTCTGCAATGACTGCTTCACACATGGTACCGGCGCAAGTGATCCTTCGACATAACATTACCACCAATTTCTTTCTCTAAACCACTATTCGCTTTTTAGCAGACTGAGAGAGAATTCCTATAACATTAAGCCCACGTTTGTTCCTGTACATTTTTTATGCGGTTCATAAGGAACAAATAAATGTAACAGCACCGCTTTAACATTTATTTACATCCTCAGGTTCTCACCTGCATCTCAGTGAGCTTAAGCGCCATTTTGTCGTAGCTGTGCATAGTGATTTCCTTGAGAATGTCCTCGTCAGCACGTCCCTCCTTATACAGCTTATGGACGTCGAGGGCCGAGGAACGCGGCTCGGACTTCACGCTGATCGCACCCAACTTCACCACTACACACGGTTCTTGGCTGTTGGAAAATGTAATGCATTCTGTTTTCGTTTGATGTAATAAGTAACGAAACAGGGTTAGGAATAACTTAACCTAATCGGTTGTGTTTTTATATTTATGTTTTATTTGCCTTGCTTTTTTATTATTATTTACTAAACCTAAGCAAAGAGGAAGACGGCCCATATGATGGTAAGTGGTTACCGTCGTCTATAGGTGAAAGCAACACTAAAGGAGCTGCGAATGCGTTGCTGGTTTCGAAGGAGAGCTTTTTAAGCGCCTTTTTTGAAGAACCACATGTTTCGATGTATCAGCTGAGTATTGCATCAATACAATTGACAATCTGAGACAGAAGTTCTAATCTAATACAATATTTCTATTATGTGCATCCAAATGAAATAGTACACTATTTGTACACTATTGTGTACAAACGAACTGTTACTTTATAAAGGTATGTAATATATTTTCAAGTTACTTACCCTCTGTACTTTCCTGTTTGCGGTATAATTATATAAGACGCCGCAATATCGATATCCAGATCGATAAAGGTATGATGATGGACCGCATACTGCATTCCTAAGGCAGATTTTTCCTTCAAATCTGACAACTTGTTTTCCGCTGCTGCTTGTAAACTGTAACATTTGGATGATTACTTGACAGTTCAACTTCGATCATAAATTGCTATAATATTATATCTCGGAAATTAACTCAAAATTAAAACTTAGAGCAACTCTACACTATATTATTAACAATATTATAAATGCGAAAATGTACGAAGATGGATGGAATGAAGATAAGATTGATCAGTCTAGCTGTAATTAGGCTTTGATTTATCTTTTCACGCAAATTAACAGACTACGATAATTTAATAGGAGATAATCGATCCACTTTTAACTGTCTCATCATCATCAACCCATCACTGTGGGCACGCCACTGCTGGGCACGAGTCTCCTCTCAGTGATAAGGCCATAGGCCATAGCCTAAGCATTCTATGTGGACTATGGTACACTTGGCCATGTGCAGATTGGAGGACTTCACATGCCTTTGAGAACAGTTTGGCGAACTCTCAACTGTTCGCTGTTAAAGCGAGTGGTAATTAATTTCTAATATGGACGTAATTAAGAAATAATTAAAAATAACAATTTAGAAAAATGAGAGGTGCGTGCTGAGATTTGAACCACAGTCCACCGTAACGGGAGGTCGAGATTATTAACCACTAATCTATCAGTCACTGGCAACTAACCATCTAACTACTCCCCAATAATGACTGTGACACCAACTGACTAATGAAACAATCACACGATTGTGAAGGTTACTTTGCATACTACAGTATAGTATTAGTACTAGAGCAAGCAAATAAATTTCCAATAACTACAGTTTACACACACATACACATATACATCCACGCAAACACACGCACATCACCTAGTTCATATTTTTGCTTACGATAATTTTAGTAAAGTATTTATAAGTTGTATTGTTGTTACTGTTACTGTTTTTTTAGGTATAATTTAACTCAACAGAACTGCTAAATTTGATTCTACTGCAGTTCTTATGAAGTAAAATATCGTTTACTCACGTGGACAACGCAGTAGATTCAGTGGGCGGTTTGAAAACCTTAACGATGTCTATAACCGTTTGCGCGTCGTAGGCGATTTGTAATGGCCGAGCTAAAACCTTAACCCTCTGATCGCAGGTGCCATCTGAAACAAGAAAAAGTTTCGTGGCGTAAAACCATTTTTAGTTTATTTCTTAAACCAGCCTAAATTCTGTAAATAATTTTGTCAAATGGATCTTATTTTTCTATCAACACTATGTAAATAATGAACCACTAGTCACGCTAGTCGCTAGTCGCTAGTCACGCAAAAACCATTTACATGTATAGATGTTAAGGGAAAATTCACAATTTTTAAATATATAGTCGGATAAAATTTAAGTAAAATCTCTCTCTGTAATATGCACTGTAATATAAGAGTATGAACATATTAAGTAAAATTTTGCCTATTTAATATTACATTAATGTCTTAGCAAACAAGCACGCACCTGTACTAAATACTTACGGCCGGCCATGGGCATCAACATCCAACCCCTCAAACAGGACAGAAGTCCTCTCTGAGGTGGTATGTAGATGCGTTGCTACCCCTGAGAGCTAGGATGGAAAGCCACCCATCAAGCATAGTCTACCTAATCGCACCCTTCGGAACACAGCAGGTACTTGTACTGCATAGGTACAGCCGTGGTGCCGCCACAACCGAGACGTAGATCTAAGACTATACCATTAAAATATGGCGTACCATTATCAGAAACTTTTTTGGAATACTGTTTTACAGCGACAAATTCGCTAGCAGAAACTAGTAATTTATTTAAAAAATATATTACCCAACGGATTCGTCTCGAATACAACATTTAGCAAATTCACATCTTTTGTGACTTCCATCGATGTAACCAATTGGGGTACAAATTCGCCTTGCTTAACGCCCGACACCTCGAACGCTTTCATTTGTACGTCGACCCTGTAAAAGATTAACATTCATCACAACCAATAACATTTATAATTAGAATTAATTAATAAACTAGAATGAACGTTTTTTAATTACTAATTGTCTCAGATAAACCATGAATCCTCAAATTCGCACTCACATAAAACAAATCTTGCCATATAGATTCGATTTGAATAGGGGTACAAACAGATACTTAATCGTAGTTTTACCAAGTAATGGCTCCAAGTCGAAATTTACAAAAACTTCGACAAATTAAACATTAAAGGGTAAAATTGTGACAACATGCACTACTTATTAAATTTACTTTATACAGACACACAGCACAGCATCATTTTCTGTCAATTTATTCTCCTTTATATTAAATGACATCAGTTTTTATTATATTGCATAGCATTAGATTGAATAAAAAATACATTTGGCTGATAAGAATAATAGTAATATTAAAGGTAACGTTTAAGTATTAGCAAGAGTTTGCCATTTTATACTTAATTCATCAAAATTTAAAGCTTATTTAACGCAACACGCTACCTATTTGTCAAATGGGTTGCTTTCACTCCATCGCTTGCGGTTTTTTGTGCAAAACAATAGAAACATAAAAGTAACAATAAAACGTTTCTTACCTCAAAGCATTGGCACTTGGCCGCTGTTTCATGTCCACTTCAACGAACTCGACACAAGCCCGCAGCACTTCCGACACATCGTTAACGGACACCTGCAGCTTGTCGAGTCGGAAGGTACTCTCTATCGCTACATATTCGGTCGGCAGGTGGAGTGGAGCGGTGTTCTCTTGGTAGTCGATCGCGCGGAAAAGTTTCTCCTTTTCATCAGGCGTCATCGCTTTCTCGAATTGTTTCACTGGAATTTAAATAGTTTCAGTTACACGTAACTTTTGCTTGCTAAGCATGGCGATTATGTAGTGTGTATGTGAAATATTGTGTCACGTAATTTTG
>DWKW01001980.1:0-11662 GCA_018250115.1 Doberes anticus | reverse complement strand
CGGGTCTTCTCTCAGAGATGAGAGAGTATAGGCCATAGTCCACCACGCTGGCCAAGTGCGGATTATAAACATATACATTATATATATAACATAAATATTTTAGTTATACCCGTCTAAATATGTTATATTCAATCGTGTTTAGTAGTAGGAAGCTAATAAATATGTGGTAAATATTTACTAGCTACTATATGGATCACTTGTACAATAAGCAAGCAGAATAAAAAGAATCATTGAACATTCCATATCAAATTCTGAAACAAGAGAATTATACCTACACACATATTTTTTCAAAAAGTTAAATCAGATAAAATGTATCCAGTATTACCTCACAAATCTTATTAGCAGTTGAAGACTGTACAGATCCAAACATTTGTCTCAATTGTGACAGATGTTTCAGCATTACAATGTCTTGATCAAGAAACATTCTTAGCACCAAGATTGTTGCATCTTCAATAATATCATTAGTTTGGTCTCCAGTTAACAGTTTAGAAGATACTTTGACTTGATCAAGAAGTTTTAGAATGTTGCTTGCATCTGGTTCATTTTGTTTTATATAATTGTAGATATCAATAAATGATTTGTATCTAAAAAGGGATAGGAGATATAAAGATATTCTTAATTTAAAATTCATAACATAACAATTGCAAAGACAAAATTTGATAGATATTTTATAATACATCATGACCATGATTATATAACCATATTAGGTATGGTTCAAGTTCAACAGAAAAATACGCCAGGTTCTAGATTCAATACAGTAACAGATAATAGATAGGTCAGATGCATCTTCTAGGCATCAACTACAAGAGTTAAAACAAGACATTATATATTTTTTGTTGTCAAGTTATATCACTTTTGGTGACTAATTTTGTAATGAGTGCTATATAGAATATCATAGTTATTTGTAATTTTGCTGTATAGACATTTTACATGCTTGTTGAGGCCAGTGCATAGCAGAGTTATCGAAACAAATCAACATGACATATAACTCTCTTATGTGCTAAGCAAATCTAGCAATTGAAGATAATCAGTTGAATTTAAATAACTTTGAATAAGTATTTTGCAAATTCTTACTAACCTCTGCACATTTTTGGAAAGATGAACAATTGCAATTTTAATGGGATCTGTTGTAGGTTTCAAACTGCGTGGCTTGTCTAACTGTGTGTGTGCTCGTAGAGCTCTGGTAATTCGAGGCAGCTCCAACATTGTATTTTGTCTAAAATAGGAAAGAAATATCTGTGAATTATGATAGCATTAAGTTTATATCTATAATGAATGTAAGTATATAATATGATATTAATAAATAAACACTTTACATTAATATCAATTCTATGGGATTTAAAGAGTACTGGATGCCATAGAAACATACAAAGTTGAGAATACAAACATATTTTAATTAGCATTCCACTGGGAATAAAACCTAAGACCTTCTGTATGGCAAACTAACATTGTGACTATTGTGCCATATTCAATTATCAACTCATTTAAGTCAAAAGTGAGTGAACGCCCTTGTGTGGGTTGGGTTTGAATACAAGCATGCACATCTAATATTTCGAAATTATGTGCATATTAGAAAATTAATTATCACTTGATTTAAGTGTGAAGGAAAACATTGTAAGGAAACTTGTATAAAGAATTCTCCATGTCAGGAAAATGTGAAGTTTGCTAGTTTATGAAATTGTAGTTTTAATATATGTCATAATCTGTGTTAGAAGGAAAGTTTAATATTACACTTAAATAGCTACTATACTTAGGGGCTAAATTTAATTCTTTCCAATCAAAATCTCAATCTCAACTAATTATGTTGCAACAATATTGTGAAATACGGCTTATTCCTAGCAAGCCATATACATTGGCGTATAGGTAAACACTTATCAAACAAATAGCATGCACAATTATGGTGTAACATGATGTTATAAAATAGCATAATAATAAGCTACTAGTTTTCATGAATACTTAAATTTTATTGATGGTATAAAATACCTTACAGTTGAGGATTTACGGCTTTTGCGAATATAACACTGATTTCATAAGTTACACATATGTACCTTAAAACTTACGTTTAATTCCTATTGTTCATGTATAAATACCGATGAATTAGATGACACGTAGAAATAACAACAATTTCATTTATTAATCAATTGCACTTTTCAACTTTTCGGAATGACTTTGACACCAGACATTTTGACATGGGATTTCAAAGTTGTCATATTATAAATATTGCCCTCCGGTATAAAGAAAGTATTGAAGTACAAATATCTACTAGGTATTACATACACCGAAATACGTGGTGTAAATATTTATTCTAGTTTCATCTAGTCTACTTTAAAATACTATAATATATTTCATAGCAATCATAATAGTATTATGTAATACTTTTATTAGTTTATTTAATATTTTTTGTACACCAATAAAAACTTAATAATGGGCAGCAGTAACCCTTGGTATTGGTGAGGCTTGATAGACGGAACAAACGTTGCCTAATTGTGTCGTAAAGTAGCAGTACTCTCACGATTGGGTTTCGGTTTGAAGGGTATGGTAAGATAAGACAGTCTATACTGGATAAAAGTCGTTCCGTCTTGCTCCTCAGTAGCAGCAATGCACAAGAGCTTGTACGTGAATCAAAGACTATATGGATCAATCGTATTAATTGCATGAAAAAATAGTATCCAAGAAATGGCCATCACAAATTTAGGTACCTATTTCACATAGTTTAAGAATAAATGTAATGTATGAAATATACACTCGCAAAGTCTGTACCTACACTGTTATTTTTTGACCATTGAGAGTTTTTATAATATGTCTATAGAGTTTTTATAATGTCGCACTTTTTGTAATCATTTCAGCATTAATTTCGTTACAAAAATTGATTTTTACTCATTACTAAAAGTAAAAATAGCTACCTAGTCCTAGCTGAGGAGCTAGGACTTCGATTTATTTGAAATTGGAAGTGGATGTTTATATTGTGTAGTCATCGCTTAACATCAGAGATGACCGATGAGTGCTCATTTGAGCCCTCTAGTTAAAAGAAGTATAACACAATATGTGAATATATAAAGTACACTTTATCAAAACGTTCAACTGAGGATTTTATCTTGTACATAATTAAATGAATATTTCTTTGTTTGTACTCTGTGCACTCCCAAACCCGATGGAGATGAAACTTTGGTGAGTTATTATTTGCACGCCCGGGAAGGTTTTTCAAATAGTACAGCCACAGGTGGCTCTAAATCGTTTCTACAATTTATTGCATTTCATATAGGTTAGCCACTGTTCGTAAGTTTCTAGTATATCAGGACGTTGTTGCATGAGTACGTTTTGTGGAAAACGCGAATTAAGTCGGGGTCTGGGGAAACAGCTAGTTTTAAATAAATAATCATCATCATCACCAACCCATTGTCATCCCACTGTTGGGCACGGGTCTTCTCTCAAAGATGAGAGAGTATAGGCCATAGTCCACCTCGCTGGCCAAGTGCGGATTGGCAGACTTCACATGTCTTTGAAAACGTTATGGAGAACTCTCAGACGTGCAGGTTTCCTCACGATGTTTTCCTTCACCGTTAAAGCGAGTGATTAATTAATAATACGCACATAATTTCAAAAACTTTGAAAAGAATTTTCGAGAAATAGCGGTGCGTGCCGGGATTTGAACCTCGACCCGACGTAGCGGGGTCGAGATGCTTAACCACTAGGCTATCGCTCACTTATACGTGTAATAAATAATACGAAATAATAACGTTTAATAAGTATATGCCATAAACGAATATTGTCTAATTTTGCCAATAGTGTCTATAGTGGCTTGGTCGCCGGATTTACAGAAACGGAGAATGAAATACAAATTATTTAAACTTGCTTTATTTGATTGAAGCAATTATTACATCATTTGGGTAAATATAAGTACATACAGAATCAATATATCTACGGTTCACTAAAAATTACCATTATAATTTGATGACGTGATTACACTGATTATGTTTTTATTTGTATATCGTGAATTATTTCAAACACATGTTACATATATATTTTATTACATATATATTTATTATAATTTGATAATTTTTACTTTAAATTTTGTTTATTGTTTCATAACAATACACAAAAATCCAACATTATTTTTTAGATGACTAAGCATTAATAATCCTAAAAAGGTTATTTCCTTTGCTAAGTAGGTAATGTTTGAATTAATGGCTTCGCAAAACCCTACAAACATTAATAAACAATTATAGTAATGATTACATTACAGTTTACTAACAAACGTTACGAACAAGCCTATGAAGATGATAATATTGTTAATGGTAGATAATATTGGTTATTATGTAATAATAATGCTTTAAACGATTCAACAAGATAGCGCATCTCGTATCTAAATAGAAGCTCCAATGTGAACTTTTACATTTCCATACATAGATATTTAGTTAAAACTTTTCTATAGCTTTAAAATTTAGATTTCGGCTCTAAAGTGAAATAAATTTTTAACTGTAAGCTGTAAATACAATAACAGAAGCCTACATTTATCGACACCAATAGTTTATAATTTCTTCGTAATCTAGGTATATTTAAGTATTTTTTCGACTATGTGTCTAATGTAATGAAAGTGGGATAATCATTGCGAAGGAATACATGCCCGCTAGCTAAATACGATGCCCACATCTGCCATATTCAATTAGGACTATCAGAATGATTATCCTTATTTTCATTATAATCTACGTATAATTATATTTGTGAGACAAAAAGTATTAATGACGGATTCACTGGTTTTTTTAACCTGTTTTAATGAATTTAAGTTATATGAAAACAAATATGTATTACATATATATATATAAATTCACATGTGGCTAATATTCTTGCTTATTTCCTTCAAAAGAGGAACTTCTGAGATTTATTTCATTTAGATTAATTAACCAATATGAGTATATTGGTACACATGGGAATAAAAAATATCTAATTTGGAATCATACTTGATTTAGAAGCAGAATTATTTTTTGTTGACTATTATGGGTACATAATTTAAACAAAAACGGTTAAAAAAACTTTCCAGTTATACATACGTAGTTGCATCAAAATTCCCACAAAACCTCCCTGGCTCTTGGGAGGCTTTGTAGAATAAATTATAAGGAAAATCAATAATGAAATCAATATTTCAAATTGAATATAAAATTAACACCTTTTGTCTTTATTACCCTAAGTTTACTCTATGTTCTTATTATATACGTTTCTGGTGTGTTGTCTTTTACCTTACAGTGGCATTTGTAGGTTTTCGATTTTTGAAACGCTATTAAAATGTAGGTATAAACGATGAGTACCTAATTTGTAAATATTTCGAAGAATTGATATAGGTATACCTTGTTCTTTAAGTTTTGATTCTGCAGTAAGATTTTTTTTGTTATACGTTTTCCTTGCATGACTCGATTATATCGTTATTTTGCTGTGAAAGTATAATTACAATAAAGGTAGATAGGTACTCTTATAGATAAAGGTGATATAAAGCGGTATCAAAGGCGACCTGTTTTTCGTTCGGTCTAGTTTTATACCTAGCTCTCACTTTATAGGGGACCATTTTAAGACCATACGCAGATTGCGCAATGATCTCTTTGAAATAACGAAATGGATCAATCGTATTAATCGTATCAAGGAGACAATTACCAAGAAATTGTCAGCAGAAATTTAGGTACCTATTTCAGGTAGTGTATGGGTATGAAATAGAGTGCAAGTGTGTACACGGTATTTATTGAGTATTGATTAATTTCGTTACAAAAATCGATTTTTTCTTATTACTAAAAGTTAAGCTATTTTGTTACTAAAGTACACGTATATAATCTAACAGTAACATCGTGCAATACACTCACAAATATTCTGTTGTCAAATAGCTAAATTTAGGTAAGTATAACATTAAGATAAACAGATTTTCCGTTTATTAAAATTTCAATGAGTTTATTTCAACTACGTCACCTGACCAACAGAACTGTCCTCTATATACTAAAGTGAATAAATATGTAATATCAATAAGTTTTTGAATTATAATTTTATAACGCACTACGATTAAACATCTATAATTCTTACTGTTTCTTTGTACAATTTCTAACTACAAAGCTGTTTATACATCGATTTTACACACAGAAAGAGATACAAGAAGTGATTAAAGTTAAAGATTATATACTTTAATACGTTGGCCAGTTGCGAATATATGAAAAGACACGATAGCACATAGATAGGTATAGGTACTTACGCAATATCTAATATCAATATTACAAACAACAAGTCAATACAAATTTTCGTTTCAAACTCGGTAAGATATTTAGACAAACAGCTATAAATTTAACTTTTCTAAAATGACTAGAAAATAGTTCAAACATTTATGTTCTCTATCGATAATTATGAGTTTGGAAATATTTCTACCATATTATTTTTTCTAATAAAAATCTGATGAAATGTGAATAAGTATTTTTTTTTATATGTGATACGTTTATTTAGCGTTCTTTCTGCTTGGGTATTCTACATTGGTTTCTCAATATTTTCACACCTATAGAAGGTAATATTTTTGTACTGGTATCTGCTATATAATGGGAAGAATAATAACAAGCTTTCATTTAAAAGAAAACCTTAATAAATATTCGTTATAATAACAAAAATATAATTAAGTTTACAATGTATTTATGAATCAATCAAACATTTTTTTTACTGGTAATATCAAAATGAACTAACGCGAAATTTATAAATCATCAACGAGCTATGTTAGTATGTACCCGTCCAACGTCTAAAATTGGTAATATAGTTAAAAGCACAGTCAAACATGCAAATAGGTATTTATCAAAGGTCCACTATTAAGCTGGAGTAATACTGAGAGGTATAAAGTCGCCCAGCTACATTCCTTTTAACCAACAAGCGTGCCCATAAAATTCATACAAAACTACCATGACGAAGATAGCTAATCGCTAATAGCTAATTGTAGTGTCCAAATTGCAAGAGCGACCTTTTACATACTCAGTAGTTACCCACCATTAACAGATGCAGAATAAAAAGTAGGTATACGAGGTACAAAAATAAATGCGCTTGTTAAGTTCTTCGAGAAGTTTGGTCCAAATCTAAAAAACGAAATAATAAATTTGTTTGCTACTCTGAAGTCAATTTTATTTTTAAAACTTGGAGATATGATTTCTTTTCGATAAGCCTTATCTATTAAAATGTATAGCAAGTAGCAATTTTTGTTGTCCGCCACACTATAAAGTATATATTATAACAAAGAAAGATCATCTAAAAATATTCTATTCATCATAACTCCGCTGATAGTGATAAAAGAAGTCGTATCTTAGAACGCGTACATACAAAGTTACAATCATCTATTTTAGGAAATAAGTTGCACGAGATAGATTGAACAGACGCTATAGTCAGAAATATTAAATATTTCTCAATACAAAATTAAAATAATATCAAACATCTAGTAAGAAGGGCTTGAAGTATCTGCGAAAGTTGTTAAAACATGCTGAAATCAACTGCGGCGGGTACCTGAAAATATTTGCAAAGTTTATTAAAAACTGCATAAAAATGAGTAAAAAAACATAATGTTCTTATTAAACCCATAAATTATACAAGTTTTATGGGATTACAGTACTGGTTTGGTGATTCGTATTATGTATCATTGACAATAATACTAAAGTGATAAAGTAAGTAAAATAATTAATTTTGATAAATAAATTTATGAAAATTAAGCTATATTTATTTAACCACTTTGTTTATAAACTTTACCTCGGTCATTTCTCCAATAGCATTTTACAGACCTAGAAATTATAAACGTGACATTATTATTGGCTGATATTACAATTTATATTTTCGGTGAAGAATTTAATTTGGACTGAAAAATATTTTGAACACTAAAATGATTGCAACACAATTTTTTTTTATCTACTTTTGTTTGTATTTGAAATTGGGCATATCGACATTGCGTAATGGAATGAAACGATTTTTATTTAAATTAGTAGAAAAAAATTGAAACTGATATTATAATACAGTTAATTAATCTGAACTTACTACATTATTGTATTAGCAATAATTATTTTATAGCAAGGAGGCTTGTTAGACGTCACAATTTAAGCTTTTTAACTTATACCTTACAAGCATATGTAATTTAATGTATAATTTATTATTACTAACAGAATAAGGGAGAATAGAGTAAAATATTTAACTTTTTAGAAAAGTTTTATTTTCACTGCCTTACTGTAAGTAATCATCACGAAATCAGGTTAATTTTGAAGGATTAATTGTATGCCTTATGTAACTGTTAAGTGTTAATGGAAATGAAGTACTTGGATAATTTTGGATCAAGCGTTGCATTCTCGAACAGGAAGAGATATTAAAAATGTGTCATACATGACTCAAAGTTATTATAAAGTTCTAGTTCATGAACTCTTCGAGGGTTAAGTTATAAACTAATTAACATATGTAGACATAGATACAGTTGTTACTACGATTGAATTTAAACGCCTCGGCAATTTTCGTGTCTGTAAATTTTATAACGGATAGGCTTTTTATGTCAAAAAAAGATATTATGTTGAAGAGGATAGACACTGGTTGCATTTTTACTTCAATCGTAATATTGAAACAGAAGGGCGAACTTATAGACACGAAAACATTTGCGAAAAGCTTAGTTGAAGATGAACAGACTATTGATAAATTTCGATTGTTGAATAACAGTAATAATCTATGGTCTAGCTAGCGTGGCAAACCGTCAGAATAAAAGTAGACCAAATAAATAAAAATACAAGATATCTAATAGTCTCTCCATTATAGCATATTATATTACATACGACGTTGTGCTGTCAAATTAATTACAAAACATTACGATTTCCCAATATCTATTAAGTAATTTATCTACTCATACATGTCGCTTTTATTAGCATTATGCAATGATATTATATGTGTGTAAAGAGGTCTTTATGTTTTTTAATGTGTAATGTCAATTATCTTGAGGTAGGTACTTAATAAAATTGAAGTTGATGACACTTCATCAATAACTTCACGTACTATATCCAGTACACTTACTGGACATAGTACGTACATATTATGATAGATATAATAAAAAATATGATTATTTTGTGTTCTTTTATAACTGGTATGGCATAGTGGTCAATATGTCGGATTCGATACGAAAAAAATTGGATGAACTTCCATTTCTGATCTTGGTGATAGTGTTCTTGCTTTTGTGTGTGTTCCTGATATCCATGATAAACCTAGTGTGCGTCTATGAGTGTGAACCGCTATTAGTATTTTTGATTACACGATGTATTATTAATAGGAAACGATTGTATACGGATTTTTTTTATAAAGCCTAATAAACATCATTATATCAGTATAAAACGGGTTTTAGTTTTATATTTTGAATCTTAATGTCACTAAAGAGCGTGAACGTGGGCGAGGTGCACGAAGTGGAAATGACAGTAATGATAGTCTGTCTGCGTCAGTAGCACAGAGTACTGTAAGAGGTCAGGAGTCAGGCAACAATTAAAGGCAAAATATTCGTAGATGTGTAGTTGTTTAATTAGCTACTCAATACTTACTCCTGTGACGACCATTGTCACAAGTGGCGACGAGTGTAAGGGTATGTGTTTAAGCTAAAAAAGAAAAAAAATTAAAACAATACTGTATAAACTGAAATGCAAGGGAGAACCTTACGATTAATATTCAGGACTGGATAATTGGATTGGGTAAACTTTGAACGACGTTTCGTGCAGCTTGTACAATATTATTTTATTATTCTAATCATTGGTCTGGAAAAAAATGTTTTCGATTTTGACGTGTTCTTGACTTTTTTACTTGAGTTTAAAATTTTAAGTGAAAAAAAAAACAAAAAGAGAGATTGTGCGGTCGGGGTACCCCCGGCAGAAACGAAGTTATTTACATTGTTCTTTTTTAACTCAAAATGTGATTGAATATGAATATTCTATTTCTATATTTGTCGGTCGGTCGGTCTTCTTTCTTTCTTTCTCTCTCTCTTTCTTTCTTTCTTTCCTTGAATAGGAAATGTCGCCTGGAGAAGATGTAACTTCGTTCTAAAAATATGTATAAACTGATGACGTTTATTGAGTTATTATAATTACTTTTAATTATGTTAAAATGAAATCAAATAAAGAAGTTAAATTGATAGAAAAAAAAAATCTATGCGGTTAATTTGGATAAAATGGATGTTATATTTGTAGTATAAATAAAGTTAATGTTTGTATTAAGATAAAAAATCTATGCGGTTAATTTGGATAAAATGGATGTTATATTTGTAGTATAAATAAAGTTAATGTTTATATTAAGATATGTGAGATTAATTAATATAAGTACGTATACCTACGTAAAAATACGTATTTTACAGGGCACGGCACATAACGTTTCCAGTAATAAACGTGGGTGTGGTCTCGCCAGACAATAACCGACGCATGTATGTCCACTTACGTAATGTACATTAATACTACCTTTATGCCCCTAATACCATTTACATATTATGCCAATCTACTTATGATTATATCTTGTTTTTGTAATATTCATACCCATAAAGATATATGGTCACACAAATAATTTAAACAGCACAATACGTACCTAGTATGTATTCATGAAATTAATATTAATTACTTTCAACCTTACTTTTCAAACAAAAGATTTTTACGTTTTTGAATAGTTTAGAAAATCTGAAAATTGTTCCTGTTCATGCTTAATAGTTCATTCAATTTGCTTCGACATAAAATCAAGAAGGTTAAAATAATTAAAATTAATTAGAAACAATAGTTGGAACGGCACGAAAATTTATCAAAAGAGACATATACAGATATACGTAGTACGAACAGTGAAAGCCAACATTTAGTTCAACAACACAATACATTGCCCACTTACCAACAAAGGCTTATAACATTAAATAAAAAATAACAACATACGTTATATTACTATTCATTAATGTTATAACAAGTACTTCTAAATTAAACTCGATTACCGATACTGTTCACACAAAGTTGGCTGAAAATATGAGAAAAAATAATGGCATGATTAGTCTAAAAAAATTGTAAATGTTAACAACATAAGATTGACGGTTTCTAATGAAAGAAAATAAAGTGTTTTAAGATATAACTTACCGATGATGAGAGCCAAAATGATGATTCCAATGACAGCAGCGATAATCATCATCTGGAAGGAAATTGTAATAATATTAAATCATATTATCTGGTTAATTGTGTCAAATTATTCTTAAATACTCGAGTGTGGTAACTATAACTTTCTTTCGTACTCTGATCTTAATATTTCTTGTATCTTCTGCACACCCCTAATCCTCTCATAATTCGTCTAATGAAGGTTGCCTGGACGAGACAGCTTCACTGACGATAAGGCTGCCTTTTGTTATTAGTGTATAAATAGTATATTTATATGGTGTATTAATATTGTATTGTAACATTGATATCTATCAGTAGTGATAAGATACTAGTACAAATCACGAAATATGTATTTGATTATGTATACAATGTAAATGATTTTAAAATCTATAGCGGTAAAAATGCCATAAAAAAGAAAGACAGCAATTTGAGTTTGTATTGAATTTTATAAATCGACAATTATTATGGCCCCAGAAACATTAATATAATCAAACCTTCAAGTTTTGAAGCCAGAATTTGCTTTTTAACTTTCCAGCTTGTTG
>DWKW01001979.1:0-11666 GCA_018250115.1 Doberes anticus | reverse complement strand
TGGATGTCCATGGGCTGCAGAGACCACTTAACATCAGGTGGCCTGCATGCTCGTTTGCTATTCTGTTATTATAATAATAATAAAAAATTGCGATGCAAGATTAGACCAAGAGGGATTTGGTGCCAAATTTTCTTTAACAAAGATTACATTTTGCACCGAAATAACTCCACAGCTCGCTGGCTGATCAGCGCCCCTTTCGGTTCGGAGTTTGCCTCGGTCCAAGACGAGACGAGGCGTACATGATTCACGTTGTTTGATCAAAGCTTTAATAATATATTTTATACCCCTTTTAGAGACTGAATTG
Organism: Doberes anticus; assembly: GCA_018250115.1. NCBI lineage: Eukaryota > Metazoa > Arthropoda > Insecta > Lepidoptera > Hesperiidae > Doberes > Doberes anticus. The sequence continues at coordinate 11,362 of DWKW01001979.1, read as the reverse complement.
TTTGTAACTTTTGTTTGTAAAACATTTTTGGACGAAATAAAACACTTTTTGCGATATATGTACATTGTTTTATTAAAGTTTTGCTTCAATATTAATATAAGAGGGCGATAAACAAAATAAACATAGCAAAATTCTTAAATTACAAAGTGATCAGCGTCTATTTAATTTTTGATGGTGGTGGAGTCTTATGTCTAAGGCTCGCCCGCGGCGGCACCACCGCAGCACCTATTTCTCCCGTGAAGTAGCAGTGTGAGAACTGTATGTTTCGGTTTGAAGAGTGTAGTTCGGCAGAAGACTCTGGACGGGAGGCATTCCAACGTAGTCCTCAAGAGTAGCAACGCATCCACACACAACCTCAGGTTGCCTGCATGCTCGTTTGCTACTCTGTTTATATAAAGAAAAAAGAAGTACTGCGCGATGCACGGCTTAAATTCTTATTAAAATTAAGATTTAAAAAAATATAGTAATTAGTCATAATTCAACATAGTAATTAGTCTAGGAAATAGAACAAAAACATAACTTATAATTTTTCTATTACACAAATAATACTGTTTTACGCATCGCTATTACAAAACGAAACTTTCAGAATTGTATAAAAATGTTTGAGCGTACGTGATCCGAGCTTGTACGTTCTCGTTTAATGAATAGTTGTACGTAAACGATAACGTGATATAAAAATTACGTACAAACTGGCAGTAAAGAATATAAGATAAGTACAAAGTTGGTCGATTTAAAAAAAATACCACAAATAATTGAACAATGAAATATCACTGTTTTAGCATTCCTTTCTAACGATATTTTGTTACAAAGCCAAGTAGCTGCTGATGCGAAGTAGGTATGTACGTATATGAAGTATCCTCGGTTATTAGGCTACTAATCTCGCCTGTCATTGAAAGACAATATTGTCATTATTATAAATGAGTGGCAAACGAGCATGCAGGCCATCTGTACAGTCCTTGGACATCGACATCCAACCTCAACTAGAAAGGAAGTCCTATCTGAGGTCGTATGTGTATGCGTTGCTACTTCTGAGGTCTAAGTTGCAATGCCTCTTTAAAAATGAAACCACTGTTGTTTTGCGGCATAAACGGCTGTAGTGGTGGTGCCGCCGGAGGCGAACCTTCGAAATAAGATTCTACCGTCATCACATGGAATGCCATGGAAGTATAAACGCTTTGAAGCCTGTCAGCTTGTTAAGTGTCTCTGTACACAGACCGTAAGAGACAATTATATTGTGCATTTGATTTTTTTATTTATTGAGGATAGGCAATGATGATGGTAGTTTTGTTTCGAAAGCTCGCCTGCTTCACCAGCAGAGCATCTATTTTTGCCGTTAAGCAGCGGTGTGAGAACGGCTGTGTTTCGCTTTGAACAGTTGGGCAGAAGACACTAGACAGGAGACATTACAACTTAGTCCTTAGGAGTAGCAACGCATCCACGTACGAACGCAGATAGGACTTCCGTCGTAGTTGAGGTTTGAGTGGATGTCCATGGGCAGCAGTGACCACTTAATCGGGGCCTGCATGCTCGTTCGCTATTCTGTTAATATAAAAAAAGACAAGCGTTTGACCGTAACCCGATACCGAGTATGGTCTATAATGCACGCTCATCTAGAAAAAGCCTATTCACTCCAGCTTAGAAAAGTTAATAATCTTGTATAAGTTGTATACTTCCGGAGTTTGAACAAATCGTTTCAGTACGCGTTATCTATCACAATAAAGCACATTGTAGACGGCAGTGACCGGAACTGGAATGTACTGTTTTGTCTGTATTACATAAAAAATAGTTTACATAACCCAGGGTACCAAATAGCATACATGTTTGTTTTAAGAAAAGGCAAATAGACATACGGTCTACCTGATTGTAAGTGGTCACCGTCTCTTACCAAGCACATTTGCAAGCAAAGGAATCCCCAGGCTTGCGGGACTCTTTTAACGCCTTTTTAAAGGAATCCATATCGTAACGCACTTGTTTCACGGCTACCACGTTCGTGGCAGAAGCGATCGTGAAACCCGGACGGTAGACGACTGTCAGCGCCTAGTTAATGTGGATGGAAGTTCTCTCTTCGGCGGCTAGCACGATGTTAGAAAAGGGTACTGATCCCATGGGCCCAAGAGCATCAATGTCTTTTTATAACCCTACATCGGAGCTTCAGAATACGTTCAAACGTCGTGTCCGGGCCAGGGCACCGCAGCAGCTAGCACAGCGCGCAGCAGTCGGGGCGGCAGGGCGGCCGCGGCGCGCCCTCGGGCTCGTGGAAGGACAGACCTTTTTTCTGCTGAGACATCGCGCGGATCAGCGTCAAGAACACCTGCGGAGTCAAGAATTCATCTTAGACACAAGTATTCACATATAAAGAATGGAAATCAATCATTAAAAAACGCTTCACGCTCATAGCACCACACTAGGCTTCCCCGTGTCGTGGGTGCTACGGACGCACACAGCAGCCAGCCAGGTGCAGACCAGATACAGAAATCAAAATTCATCATCAAAATTTCTGCCCCGCTAGGAATCTAATCCAAGAACCCTCGACCGACAGACCGCATATTGACCACGGCGCCATACGGGCCATCGAATGTTCGAAGCGGCAGTCATAAAACGCATTTCTGTGTAAACGCACAAGCTGCACGTCTGTTAACTATAATATTATTTATTTATTTTTATTTTTTTATTATTATTATTATTGGGTATTTGACTAATGAAAATATAGATCAATCTGTTCTTACCTTAACAGTAAACATTTTTTTAAACCGATTCAATCTACACATTTCTTAAAAATATGTATGATTTTTATAAAAATAATTAATAACATATATAGATTTACGTGTTTGTCCACGTGATTGAAAACACACAAGATTAGCTAAACCTGACGTCACCAGCCTGTTGACAGTAGGTAACGTAAATTAGCAATTATCTGTCACTAATCGTAAAAAGTTAAAAATTTGTTTACAAGCAGGTGACGTCATGACATCGTGATTTGTAGCATGTAGCAGTGTCATGTCACGTGTTTTGGCGGTTTTTTATTTATTTAATCTTTGATAGTAATTTTCACAGAAAATAGAGAAATTCACAAAGAATTAATGAAATAGCAAATGTATTATGGTATAATGAACAATTTGAGATATTTTCCTAAAACTCATCAAATACCCTATTGTGAAGATACCGACATTTAACTGATTCATTTATTGTTATAAAACATAAGCACGATTTTTATCTGCTTCAAGCTAAATGTGAAAAAAGTTAAAAATTACTGTAAATATTACATAGATAGATTGATACGGCTCCAAGTTATGCACTCCGCGAGATTTTTCGTAAGTTTTAACCGATCAAGCACTTTAAGCCACTTGTATTGTTTAACATTTTCGTTTCAACTCAGGATTGCTGTCACCACACCCCCACCTAAGAGATTGGATATCTTTCAGAAAAGTCACACAAAAATATTACTAGCAGACGTAATCAACTGAATGTCGTAAAACAGCAGCCCATGCACATCCATATCCAGCCTTAAGTCAGGGCCTTACATGGCGCAAATCCTGTCTGAGGTCATACGTTGATGCACTGGATGCAGCCCCGGATCATCGAATTTTTCGAAGCGGAGCAAAAATTTGGTATTGGCGTTCCTTTTCTCCAGTGTATAAAGCGGTAGCGACGGGTATTCTCCTAGCAGAGAGCAGCAGATAGCATTATGGATGCGTTCAAAAACCGTCTTAAGATTCGTCACAAAATAAATAATAGTTAGGGATATATTCCTAAATCAAAACTCAGGACGTGCTCAAAGCCTAACTGGGAGTTTTCAATGCAAATGAACAATCGATAAAACTATGTGCACTGGGTACTAGACGCTTTGATACAAGTATTTTTTTCTTAAGCATATATTAGGATTTTGGCCCCATCCTTATACTGACCCGCCATGGGCAGTGCCCCCGTTGCAAACAAGTAAAAAAACAAAAAATATCAGGAACAAATTTAGTAGGGAATCAGACAAGATCATATTTTGCAAATTCGTATATTTCTCGGTTATTTTTCCAGTATAAAGTATTCGTGCCTGATTATACATTGCGTACATACATAGACGTAATAATATCGGTTCCGTAACTAAAGTAACCTAAACGACAACTAGCGAGATTAGGATACAAGAAATACACAGATATAAGAGTCGCCACCAGACACTGGAGGCACATTTTAAAAAAATCTTTAAAACGTTTTCCTGCTCGATACAATAGATATTCATGGCTACGAGACACAATAGATATTCATGGCTATTTGCGAGTTATAAGATCCTAAATTGGCCATTTCAAATATCGAAACAAATATACAAGTTGTACTGTTTTATAACACACTGTGATAATAACTTTCGGATATTAACTACGCTTCAACCGAGTCACTTTGTGTGGTCATATTTTTATGGGACCGTTAATTAAATACGTCACGCCTGATTTTAGTTTTTTTTACCCCCTTCCCCCCACGCCGACACGCTGCGTCACACTTTCCGTGATCCCTATAGATATTACGTCATAAAAAGTAAAATTCTTATTAAAAAAAAATTGATACACAAATGTTTATTTTTATTGTACACTAAAATTTAAATAAATTAGTAAATTTTTTTATTGACCATCAATAAATATTTTTTCTTCTTAATCCAAAGTCCAAGGATTCTTTAAATGCTCCAAAAGTTCTATGATCGGTATTGCTGTATCTTCTTCTACTTCTTCGAGAGAGAAATTCAAGTAGAATTTTAGAATTAACTGTGAACGACACGTTGCCGTAGACCTTACGCCACTTCTTGTCACACTGAGCAACCTTTATGCGAACGTATTTAATTAACGGCCCCTATGATCCTACACTCATATGACACTGTATCGTAGAGAAAATGAACTATTCTAATGTAAACATATTCATATATTGTTTATAGAAATCTATTTTACAAAACACGACGTTTGGAAGATATAAAATTTCCCCAAGGCATCTAGACAGAATTCAAGTCATACAAACATCGACTGAGATAATTGTGAATTTAGACATTATTGTACCTCCATAAGGTACGTTATGGATTGGCAGTCATATGGGGGCTTGACTGTTTACAAAAATAATTACTTATCCTTTTTTTTTCAATGGATTACCTATAAATATTTTGAGATTACATTTTATGAATAAATTAATGATAATGTTTTGATGAATGAACAAAATTTTTATTTATAATTTGAAGACTTTTAATGCTTTGAAGCGGTTCAGTAGGTGATAACGATAGAATGTTAAGAAAATGATTTGAAAAATTGTACAAAAATGTGTGATTCGAAGGAAGGAAACAGCAAGAGTATGATTATGTAATATTCACCATCAACCCAATATAGTCCCACGGTTGGGCACGGGTCTCCTCTCAGAGATGATACTGTTTAGGCCATAGTCCGCCACGCTGGCCCAGCGCGGACCGACGGACTTCACACGCCTTCGAGAACATTACGAAGAACTCTCGGAAATGCAGGTTTCCTCGCGATGTTTTCCTTCGCCGTTAAAGCGAGTGACAATTAATTTCTAAGTATTATTATGACGCACACTTCTCTAAGAATATTACAAATGTAGACATCATACTATATGATGTACTAGCAAAACTACCTTACACGTGAATACTATGAAGACATCCTGAAACTATTAGGCTACTGGGTTCGAAACATCGTTGTTGTAAGGGTGGTCAGCATCTCCACTAGATCGATACTTCCACCCAACGTAGTAGTAGAAAAATGTCTTCATAGACAACTTAAAAAAAAAACGTACGATCCGTACATACAACATATAAGAATAAAAAATAAAACTTTAAAATCTAGAACACAACACCTGTGTTTTTATATGAAACAAAACTAAATGAAATATTTTCGTGCGAATTTATAATAAAACAAACAAAGGCAAACGCTGTTACAATAATTGCGACGCACGAATCTAATAACACAAGTACTTCTTGGACACATTGACCCGAGTTTCGAGCGATATTAAAAAGATAGTTTCTTTTTTTTTTCAACTAATAAAAATCGTAACATTTACCAGTCAATGTGGCCGACAAACAATATAAACAACATAGTTATAGTCTTGTAAAGCGATCCTTAGCGACTCTCTACATTTGTTATTGTCGATTGAGATTAATTTTACGATTAAATCTCTTGTCACAGCAACGAAGATCCGTTGCGTCTTCGTGCGCCGACAACAATTGTGAAGAGTCGTATGGCGCAATCACCTTCCCATGAGCAGTGCGACATTCACAATCTAAGCACAGTGTTTGTAGAAATATTTCGAAACTACCCTCATTTTTATATTTTCGTGTACCCTCTGGGAAGGGCTTTTTATAGGATACGATGGTTAAAAACTATTTATGGTGGTATGCGTAATTCTGGTAGTTTGTGTATTTCTATAAACATATTATAATTTTCAAGGCAGTACACAACACATTTAGCACTTAACACCTAGACAATAAATATAAAATCTTACGTCACGCCCTCTGTGCGTACGTAACGACTGTGGCCCACCGCATCGTGCGAGATCCAACTTAAAAGTTACAAATTGAGAGATTTATCTAGCGAAACCACATGTCGCCAGTACAGGAATGAGATTAACTGTTCAATTGTAATTATTCATCGGCGACTCGTCTCCGCGCGTCATCATTCGTAACTATCAATTTAAAGGTCCATTTGCAGTACGAGTCGTGTGGAGACGAGTCGCGGGATTCTTTACTGCCGTATCGTCCATCCACTGGTTCCCCGAACATTAATATCATACGACGAAATAACGTGCAAGCGAAATCATCAAAAATAACAATAATAAATTTATAGAATTCTGTTCGCAATGATCCCTTCGTCGCCACTCGACTCATCCGTGTTCCCATTACGACAAAGACAGATCCACTGAATAATGGATACTAATCACTACTTCATTAGGAACAGTATTCAATAAAATACCAGCACCAAAGTGGGCGAACATCATAGTACAATTTACAAAGCCTCGCTGCTTGGGTTACGGCGGGAGCGAGACGCGATGCGGCGCCGGGAGTCGCGCGGCAGTCGTGCGGCGGCCGTGCGGCGGCGGCGCGGCGGCGCGGCGGCGCGGCGGCGGGCGCGCCCTACAATATGGCGCACTTGATTTTCCTACGCTTCTTGCCCTTCACGTCGCCGTTGGTCGCGCGACTGTCGTCCGACTTGCGCGAGCGGATCTCGCGCATCAGGTCAAAGAACACCTGCGGGCGAGATGGCGGATCAGCCGACACCACGGAACAATCACCACACTGCCCCCAGGGCGACACACACGCACCCACACACCCCCGCCCACCGGCACCTCACCGGGCACGGTAGACAATACAAATTTATTAAAAACTTCGAGCCACGTACATCACTATATAACGAGCGGATTAACTATTGACTGATCGTTAAATTCGAATGACAATTTTAATAAAATTTGTATTATCATTTGCACATGTATTGAAATATATAAAATAAACACAAACACACACACAAATTCCATACAAATCACCGGTATCGACATGAGTCACAGGGAAGTACAATTGCTACCTCGTTGTATTTGTTCGTTGTAAATTGGAAAGATTCAATTTTCCAGTATAAAAAAGTGAGCCTGGCTGGTGGTGGGGGCAAGTTCAAACAAGTCGAGACAGCCAAGAAGAACTGTACTTAAGTAATAAGATGGAATATTTATATAGAAAAAAAAAACGATTATTCTAAGCGTCATCCATTAATTACATATTTTATTAAAGCTATAGTCACAGGAATAATTAAAACCATGATAATACAGAGCAATGACTACGAGTACACAGTTATAATTATTGTCATTATAGTGACGTCACAGTAAGTTGTAATTGGATTTTGTCTTCATGTGACTGTCGCTAGGGATTCATTGATCTATTTAAAAGAACATTTATATCCTCGTCATGTTCATAACTATGAATCGACTTTTATAAGTATTTTAAACTAAAGTGTACAGGAACATTTTGGTTTTATATTTTCTTATGTATCTACCTACCTACTCAAATACCCAAAGTAATTTTTATCAGTCTTTTCTCTTGGACAGCATATCGCTAATAAGTAATCAAAATAATCTAATTAAGATTAATCTTAAGAAGTCATAGAAATGATGAGTGAAAAAATGAGAAAGAATGAGTGAACTTAGGAATGACAAAGATTGATTATGGGCGAGTGAGCGAATGACCGAAATAATGTAATAGTGTAGACAATTCCGCGAAAGTTGTTTATGGCTGGATAAAGATATTCTTTTCTGATACGAGATTGAAACATCTAAAAGATATCCGATCTCTAGGATGGCAGATGTGGGACTTCGGCCTCCTGATGCATGTAGGGGACCTACGTATCGACACAATGCCCTTTAACGGTATGTCACATGCGCTTTCTAGTACGACAAGATCTTTGGACCTGTTTGGATAATTTAGACAGAGTTCCTAGATTCTGTAATATGTGTATGTTAAAATAAAGGACTTACATCTTAATAAAGTATGTATCTTCAGATAGACTACTTACACTCTACATGATGTTTAAGCCTCGTGAGCGGTACCAACCTACACATCTCCTAGCGACACCTAGTTATTCCTCCCTATCCAGAGGAATGAATGAACGAACCTGGTTCATAGCAGTCGTATTCGGTTCTACAAAACTTATCTGCCTCACTTAAGGCGCATGCGTCCCCCCGGCGGGCGCGCGTATGCGTGTGCGTGCGTACGTACGTGCGTGCGTGCGTGCGTACCTTGTCGACGTTGTCGCGCGTCTTGGCGGAGGTCTCGACGTACGGCACCTGCCAGTGCGCGGCGCGCTCGCGGCACGCGTCCAGCGGCACGCGGCGCTTGTCCGCCAGGTCGGACTTGTTGCCCACCAGCAGGAACGGGATGTTCTCGTCGTTCTTCACGCGCAGGATCTGCTCCCTGCGAACGCACGCATGCGTTAGTGCACGTGACTCAAGAATTTCGTGAATTCAGCAGTAAAATTAAATGCTATACCAGATACGTCGTGTATAGACTGAAAGTGTTAGCTACACCTTTTCCTACTAATAGAAACAAAATTATATTGTCGTTTTTTTTCGTAGCCAATTATTTTTCTTATTCAATATGAACGGAATTGCATAGAACGTACAGGCCCGATGTTAAGTGATCATTGCAGCCCATGCGCATCCACATCAAACTTCAAACAGGTGCGTAGATAATTAGATATCTGGGATCTCTAGCCTCTAACCACACCTTTCAACCCGAAACACCGTTGTGCGAAAAGCTTTACGGCGAAAAGAAGCCTTCGAAATTAGACTGCAACTGTACAAAGCAATAAGAATAGCTTAAAATTTAACTAAGCTACTAGACCCATGTGATTGACCAAATGTATAATTATGCTTTTCGTGAACCTGTTAAAAGGTGTGTCAGATTATTATGGAAACAATGTAAGGTGGACTAGGTACGTTATGTAGTTACACAGAAGAGACTGGACAGGAGGCATTCCGACTTAGTCCTCAGGAGTAGCAATGCATCCAAATACAACCTCTAAGAGGACTTCCGTTCTAGTTGAGGTTTGATATGGATGTCCGTGGACTGCAGTGACCACTTAACATCAGGTGGCCTTCGTGCTAGTTTACTGTTGTGGTAACATTAAAAAAAGTAGAATAATACTAGGCCAGAGTCCACACACAGTGTTAAACTTTAAAATTTGTATTTAAACCGTTTTAGAAATAAAATGATTTAACTTCACTCATAACCACAACTCAACTGTTTTTGGTCCTACTTCCTCAGTTTTAGAAAATCATCAGTAATATAGTTCTAATGAAGAATGAGGACCTGAACTCCTGCGTGGCGTCGAAGCTCTCGGGTTCAGTGATGGAGAACACGCAGAGGAATCCCTCGCCCGAACGGAAGTAGTTGTCACGAATGGCGGCGTAGTCCTCCTGGCCGGCCGTGTCGAGGATGTCGATCTGTACCTCCTCGCCATCCAGTACCACCTGGAAACCAATGGGACACAATAAAATTTCCTTTTCTTACGTACTTTACCTTATTTGAACCTAATCTACACATATATCAATACGCGAAGCAAAAATTTTTGTACGAAAATTGCGCGGACGGAGGAGTACGAAATTTGGCACACTTATAGCTTATGTAGAGAAGGCGTGCGGAATGCTAATATTTTTAAATAATAATGCATAAAAAATACATTAAATCAACTAGAAAAAAAACATTATACACACTACCACAGTGACATAACATAGGTACCATAATGACAGAATGAAAACTAGATTGTGAATTAGTTCGTTCCAATGTTCCCTTTTAATAGTCTGTGGAGTGTGTGTGAAGGCAAAAAATATATTACTTTGTATTTTTATGAAATACCGTTGAATTTCGACGAATTTGCGATCATTAGTTTGAATCGAATGTCTATAAAAATTCTAAGTATTTGCAATTGTTTGCTTTTATGACTAAATCGAAAGCCTCGCCTGGTAATGTATAACGGATTTTCCCAATTTCCGCACACTATTAGCTCAACAGGCACGCGATGCACATACATATATGGAGCTTAATGACTTTCCTTCCTATGTTCGGAAGCAGTACGCAGCAGTATAACTTTTATGGATTTTTTTTAAATACAATTTACTATCAATAATGTTATATTGGAGTATAGGGAGCCCTCCTACCAGATGAACTGATGACGTTTTCCACAGAAAACAGTGAGAAACCGCTGGATTCAGAAGGCGCAGGACCAGACGGCGTGGCGCCAATTAGCCAATCCAGCAGTGGACCTCTAATGGCTGATGGATGGTTGGAAAGTCATAATCAATCCATTATTGTCTCGCTACTGGGTACTGGTCTCCTCCCAGAGAACCTACGCCCTAAACCTTCCCGGTTTAGGCCGTAGTCCACCCCAAGAAAAGCAGCGTGAGGAAATCTGCATGCCAGTGAGTACTCCTTATTACAAAGGCATGTGAAGTCCGCCAATCCGAACCTGGCCAGCGTAGTGGATTATAGCCCAATAGTGAGACAGTAACGAGTTATATTAATAACTGTCAATTAACGAACGTAAATAATTTATTGAACCCTAAATGCGAAAGTTCTTTTACTAAGGTCCCTTGTTGAAAAACGTCAAGACGGGATTACATTGCTTATTTGATAGCGAATTTGAACAATTGCTCAGTCCACAACGATCAGATTTCAACCAGTTTGAACTTTGGGTTTAACGATATTTATTCTCATAAGAAACGCAGTTTTATTTACAACGAGATGCATAACAAACAATACACGAGGTAAAATGTATGCCTCGGGTGCATCATCATCAACCTATTATTGTCTCACTGCTGGGCACGGGTCTTCTCTCAGAGATGAGATAGT
>DWKW01001978.1:0-11667 GCA_018250115.1 Doberes anticus | reverse complement strand
ATGATGAATTTAGATTTCTGTACCTGGTCTGGGTGTTTGTGTGTTTGTTTCTGTGTGTGTCTGTGGCACCCGCGACACAGGTTAAATCCTACTGTGGGGCTATGAGTGTGAAATGTTATTTATTTATTTATTTAATTTGTACACACCGAAACGCTGTATCGAATTGAATTTCTGTCTGTTCGTTCGCTAGCCAAAAACTGCTGAACAGAAATGAATGCGACTTTCACAGTTCAAATGCAAAATTATTAAACATGAGAACTAACAAAAGTTTCGACAAAATTGGTCTATTCGAATCAGAGATACACCTTGATGTCGTATTGTGTGCTTTTGTTTTTTTACACTCGGCGATGCTGTGATCACTGGTGAAAGTCAGTTTAATAAAGTTATGACTATTTTCTGGCATCAATTTTTTTCCCGTTTAATACAATACATAGCTTAGCTACATCATCTTTTTTTGTATTCGTATCACTCGGATGTCTTAGATTCTATAGTTGTTTTACTTCCTGCAATCGTGTGGCAAACGAACGTTAAGAGCTTTCGTTGAAAGCTCTACTCTTCGTTTTTAAACACGTCGTAAATCGTAGGAAAGGTATTTTTACTTACTCTAGAGTATATTGTAAACAATAAAGGCTAGCACACATAAGGCCGGTTTGAAAAAGAACATTTGACGATAGTAGTTATAATTATAATTGTTATAAATTTTCGTTCGTCAAGCATTTCGAGATTTCTTCTGACGTCCAGCGAAAATAAAGGAAGGGTATATAAACATCAATCTATTAGTGCTATACTACTCGCAGTAGGTCAGTGCTCTGACCAGGAATTCTTAACAAGGATAAGCATGTATTCTGGTATTGATAAATTTGAGACATCGATCTTAGATCAATTCGATCATCGCCAGTAGAGACAGCTTCACACCTTAACCTAGTTAGTTGTAGAAAGTGCTTTACGGCAGAATTAAATACAACGATGGTGCCGCCGCAAGTAAGCCTTCCATAACACTCTTAAATGTATTATAATATGATCCATTATACATTTGAGAGGTCAAAAGAAATTGATATTTTTATAGCTATAATTATCATGAGTGAAGTCTGTGTGTAGTGATTTTGTACTCTCTTGTGTAGTTTCTTAATGTCTCGAAACCGTGTAGGCAATAAATGTTAAAAGCTTTTCTCAAAAGCACTCGTTCCATTTTATAGGAACTCGTCTTAAGTCGCGGTGCTTAGTAGGAAAGGTAATTTAGTTTAAGAATACACTGAAGACCATCTTTCATTAAAGACTATTAGATGTCAAAGAAACCTTACTCGATCTTAGTTTAGTGTAAACGTTTAAAAGTTTCGTGTTTAGTTTACTATCTTTATCCTGAAACTAATCACGGACAACTAATACCATTGTTCATTGAGTAATTATGGATGTCAATTTGATAAACAATACATATATTTGTAAAATTAATGCATTTGAAATGAGAGCTCTGCGAAGTACGATTGGTCTGAATTTCAGTGACAGAATAAAAAAATTGCATGATTAGAGAATAATGTGATATGAAAGAAATCAGAGTGACAAAAATTAAAAAGGAATTGCTTCAATGGTTTGGACATATCGAGAGGATGGATGAAAGTTCAGAAGGTGCACGACCGGCCGGAATGACGGCAGTTAGAGGAGCCCTATGACCATGGCCTTCGAAGGCTGACCTAGGGATCGATGGATTACTTACTATTGAGTTTATACGCTGTGAATAGGCAGATTATATTTAAACAGGAAGCGTCCTAATCTATTTGGTTTGCAGGAATTCTCACGATGCCGAAGAAAATTTCCAGTATATGAATAAAAAGGATACATAAGACACGAAGGATGTTTTAATTTGGAAATCCAGTCGAAAAAATCCATCTTTTCGTTAAGAGTGTATGGGGCTGGTTCGGAGGCATTCCAATTTAGTACTCAGGAGTTACTACTCCTACTACTCCTACGTTACTACGCATCCATATAACTTCAAATGGGACTAAGTTTGTGCATTGTGCATGTTCATGAGCTGCAGTAACAACTTAACATCAGGTGGGCTGCATGCTCGTTTGCTACTTTGTTTATATAAATAAATAGATAAAATCATTTGAAATCATCGGTAACCATTGGCAACTCATTGTCGATTAATCTCGTATTGCTTGTGACCATAGGGGATTGTGACCATTTAAGTATCATTCAGTACCACGTGAGCCAAAGTCCGTCTGCCAGTTTACTCGGACTCATTTATAAAAAAAACTGAAACGTTTTATATCCTATTTTTCGGAATAAAAATATACGAAATGCTCCTTAATAAAAGCCAAAATTAGACTATCAAAGTCGAAGCGCTTAGTTGAGACACTTGGGGTAAAGTCGTCCATAATTCATTAGCAGTCTGCAGTCGCTAAGTAAACTTTGCCCTGTGAGTAAATTTTGTGACTTCCAATTAATTTTACGTCTAAAATTTCTGAGAATTTTTAGTCTACTAAAACAATCAACTGTGACCACTGTATTGTAATTGTATTCATAAATTGTTCATGCTGAATGTTTTATTCAATGCTATACAGATATTTTAAAAAATACGCATATATATGTATATGAACAGTCTGGTAATACCTTTAACTTTAACGTGGACATATCTGCAGTCTGTAGACACTTGGTAGTATTTTGTTGAAGGCTGCTTGTTAGTATGACATAAGACTACGAGTACGATATGTTGAAGATTGGCCACGCTTGCGGCAGAAGAGGATTTTTGCTGTAAAGCAGCAGTTTGATGGACGTAGTTAGACATACTACACCGGACACGAGTCGTTCCAGCGTAGTCTTTAGGAATATCTACGTAACCAAGTACAACCTAGTAAGTGATAGCATTGAGCATCTCGACCCTGCTATGGTGGGTTGAAATTAAGATTGTAACTGGATATAATAAATATGCCACTTTATTAATTGTTAAATAAAGATTTCAAAAAAATTACGCAATACATACTACTTAATGGTCTTCGATCCTAAAACAATTCGTTCTAGAAGTTTTCACTGTTTGAATTGATTTGTTCGCAATACATCGAAAAACCAGCGTGGCTTTAACTCATAAAAGGTATTTATTAAAATTAAATGTAACGTCACGTAGACTTCAAATATCCTTCCATCAATATCGTATAATAAGTATAAATACGATCGTATTGACTGTAAGCTGCTTAGCGATACATCGTAGATTACTCGGCGAACGACAGAAATACTAATACAAAATACATTTTATTTCTTCTCAGCTCGACACGCAATTCCAACGGAAATAAATATCCAGTTATAAAAACCTCCATTCATTTGTACCCGACCCTGCCCTGCCGCTGAAGTACGAAATAAATTTCACATTTATTTCTATTCAATACACATTTTTGAAATACCTAGTCAGAAATGATCAGTTGGCCTTTCGTTAGCAACGTTTGCCACGTCTCACGGGCTTTTCCTGTCAACTACACATACGCCTTTTGTATTTCACTAAGGCTTCTAGTAAAGCCCGTCAAACAATGCTTTTACGATGGCCATCGTAGTAAATCGAGCTTTTGCAGAAAATAATAGTCTTTTCCGAATTCGTTCTTTCTGATAATTATTAGCGCAAATCCAGGCGACAAATCTTTACGAGTACGTTGCCTTGCCAAATTACCAATAACAAAAACAGTTTAACTAACATTTCAACAGACTTTTACGTATTCGACTAATGGATTTTCTTATTTGTTCTAGATCCGACCACCCCACAAAATGAACCAGTTATACAAATGGGACTCGCGGAAAAAAACCTCGAGCACCGGGTAATTTAGACTTTACTTTCGAGGGCAAATTCCATTGAGCAGAAAATCACCTACATTTCTCCATTATACTTAAAAGGGTTATTTATTTTTGTTGCAGGAAAATGGCGTATAAACGTCTACACGAGAAAGAAGTTGATTTCGCGACTTGGATGAAGAATTGTTGCCGTTCACTCGCTAAATATATTATAATGAGATCGGATAATTCGTACAGGGGTACGTGAAATGTAGCAAGCTGTGTTCTCGCTTTGTCACGAAAATGGGTCAATCATACACACACGTCCCTAACAATTTTACCTCACTCAATTACTCGGAGCCCTACGACGTTATCGACGATGATAAAGACGTTTGCGCGGTTGCAGATGACCCTAAATATCCAAGTAGCTTCGGGATAACGCTAGCCGTACCAGAATGGGAGGCTATTTGTACTGCCATAGTGCTCACTCTCATTATAATCTCGACCATAGTCGGGAATATTTTAGTAATACTCAGCGTGTTCACTTACAAACCTCTAAGGATCGTACAAAACTTTTTTATAGTTTCACTAGCCGTAGCGGATTTGACCGTAGCCATACTAGTTCTGCCCCTGAACGTAGCCTATTCCATCCTAGGACAATGGGTATTCGGAATATATGTGTGCAAAATGTGGCTCACATGCGACATAATGTGTTGTACGTCATCCATTCTTAATCTTTGTGCAATTGCCCTCGACCGATATTGGGCCATAACGGATCCTATAAATTACGCCCAGAAGCGAACATTAGAAAGAGTGCTTTTTATGATCGGAATTGTTTGGGTCTTTTCCCTCATCATTAGTTCACCACCCCTGCTGGGATGGAACGACTGGCCTGAAGTATTTGAACCTGATACTCCCTGCCGCTTGACGTCCCAACCGGGATTCGTGATCTTCTCGTCCTCTGGATCATTTTATATTCCACTTATCATTATGACGGTAGTATACTTTGAAATATACTTAGCAACGAAAAAGAGATTGAGAGATCGCGCTCGGGCAACTAAAATCAGCACGATTTCTAGTGGGCAAAATAAATTTCCTATGAAAGAGAGTGATAATCAGGACCAGGATTCGGTGAGTTCCGAGGCAAATCATAATGAGCATCAAGGTGTGACTCGCCTCGTTTCCGACAACGAAAAGAAGAAAAGACCTAAAAAATCTACACCCAAGAAGAAACCAAAGCGTCGCTATTGGAGCAAGGACGATAAATCCCAAAACAAACTAATAATACCCATTCTGTCCAACGAGAACTCCGTAACGGATATGGTGGATAATATTGAAAATCGTAATACGTCCTCTGAAAGTAATTCTAAGGAAACAAACGATGATAACAATATTGAAATTGTTGAAACTGTTCAAACAAAACCGCAGAAACGACCTAAGCCTAACCAACAGAATACTGTTTACCAATTCATTGAAGAGAAGCAACGCATTTCATTAACTCGAGAGCGTCGAGCGGCCCGGACGCTAGGCATCATAATGGGGGTCTTTGTAGTTTGTTGGCTACCCTTCTTCGTAATATACCTCGTCATCCCCTTCTGCAGTAGCTGTTGCTTATCGAAAAAGTTCATTAACTTCATCACGTGGCTCGGCTATATAAATTCGGCCCTGAATCCTTTGATATATACTATTTTCAACATGGACTTTCGTAGAGCGTTCAAAAAGCTTCTTTTCATGAAGCCGTGACTTAAGTGATAGTGCCAAAGAGTGCGGTTACAAGGACGATGATTTAGATTGTAGTGTAAAGATAAAAATAATTCAGCATTTCTGAGAGAGTATTGTATTGTTTAAATAAATAAGAATAGACATTTTCCGCTTGTATTTACTAAAGCCGCTGATTTGCTCAAATTATAAATTTTGAAGGTTAAAAGTTCATTGTATTTCGAATATATATGTACGAGTAGATGTTAGATTAATAAATTATACAAGTTTTTAGATGATTGAATACATACTTAAAACAATATCTACCCTTTATTGCAATTTGTTCTACGGTATTAAGACGTATACTCTAGTGTACATAAGATTACAGGTTTGTGCATAGCACAGTAGATGATTTACTTTGATTGATTATATACATGTATCTAAAATATATTATTTCCGAATTTTTAAATGTAACGAATCTTTAATGTCAACGAAATTTAATGTATTATAAATAGCAATATTAAAACTTACGTGTAAATACATATCGTTGGTCCAGTGTAAATTAAATTAGTCATTGTACATAATATAATACTTATTACTCAACTAAACGAAATATATTGTAGCAGATTTATTCGTTCGTGATAACTATGATAATCTATTTAGCGCGTAATTCCGTATAAAGTAATTAATCTATGAATGTCTAGGAAGATCTTTATTTGTATAGTAAAGATTTATCCTCATCGTATATTTTAAAATGTAGCAAAATAAACTAAGCTTCGTTTTTGGAATAACTGTTGGAAAGTGGAAATTTTCAATGTAGAACGAACTCATCGTGATACGAAACTAAATTGTTTTCATTATATCCCTTTTTAAATAATTTGAGCCCTTATTTAAAAGGGATATTGGAATTCCATATTTCCATTTGTTATCCATGATTTGTGATAAAATGTAAAAACGCTTTTCTTTATAAATAAAATCCTTTTACCAATTTGGGTTTTTATTTCTAACAATTAATTTTACCTATCCATTAATTGATAGTAAACAATTTGTAGATAACCGTCAGTTGTTTTAACGGTAAATAGCACTGTGCCGGAGAACAGCATGCATGAGAGTTATCTTCAATGCTCTAAAAGGCACGTGAAAGTCTGCGCGTCCGCACATGGCTAGCGTGGTGGTCTATGTTCTGAACCTTTTCATCACTGAACATGGTCCTCCCATGTTAGCATAGGACAATAGGCGCTGATGACAATAACGCCTAAATAAAAATGATAATTCTTCACAATCGTGGTGCTACGAGATTCACTGTCTCGTAGGTGCCATGTACACAAGCACACATATACCACAAATAGAAATCTAAATTCAACATTCTTATTTCTGCACCGCCGGGAATCGAATCCAGAACCATCTGGACGGCAGAACGGTATGTTGACCACCGTGCCATAAGGGTCGTCAATTGACTATATACATTTTTTATGTTTATTGAATAGCAAACGAGCATGCAGGCTACCTGACGTTAAGTGTTTATTGCTGCCCGTGGATATTCACATCAAACCTCAACTACGACGAAAGTCCTATCTGAGGTCACATGTGGATATGTTGCCACTCATGAGGACTAAGTTGGAGTGCCTGTTGTCCGGTGTTTTCTACCTAATTTGTAATTATTATTTTGCTTTCATTTAGGTGAATATTTGCTTAGCTACAAAAATTCGATACGAGTGAGTTTGTTAGCATATTTTCTGTTAGCATACAATTTTCGTTGCCATCACAGAACATACGCTGAAAGTATTTTGAACATGGATTCAAATTTTATTTTTTATTAGACGGTTAGTGAACGAACACGCACGCCTGTTGATATTCACATCCCATCTAACCCAGCATAGACAAGCACATTTAACGTTAAACAGGATTAAAGTCCTATCTGAAATTTATAAAAAAATCAACAGAATTTTAAACGTATGTATGCAGGTAATAAGTGGTCACTGTACCATAGCCCTATCTTAGGTCGTATGTGGATGCGTCGTTACTCCTGAGAACTATATTTTGGAATACCTCTTGTCCAGTTTATTCTGTCTGACCACACCTTTTGAACAGAAACACAGTAGTGCTAACACTTCTGTTTTACGGCAGAAATAAGGTTGCGGTGGTGACAAGCAGACAAGCCTTCTACATAACACTCTACCACCTAATTATACATGGACGTGTTACTTTCCTGACGTTTAAGAAACATTGACTTCAAACTGAAACACAATAGTGTAAGTACTGCTGCTTTACAGCAGAAATATGTAGGTTTCTTTTACAATATATTAGCAGAATAGCAAACGAGCATGCAGGCCACCTGATGTTAAGTGGTTTCTGCAGCCCATGGACATCCGCGCCTGAGGTTGTGTGTAGATGCATTGCTACTCCTGAGGACTACGGTGGAATGCCTCCGACCCAGTGTCGACTGCCTAACTATATCCTTCAAACCGAAACACAGCAATTCTCACACTGCTGCTTTACGGCAGAAATAGGTACAGCGGTGGTACCGCCGCAGGCGAGCCTTTATAAGACTTTACCACTGTCAATGGTTCTGTTTTCTCTATCAGGTGACTCGGATCCTCTAGTAAATTTATTTATGAAACTCGCAAATAGCTCACAATAACCTTAGGTATTGCTTTGACTAACATATGATAGTACAATAAAATTTGTAAGTATTTCTCGACTTCACAAAAAAATCACATCGATAATGACTAGGTCGATGGTGGTAGAGTCTTATGTCGAAGACTCGTCTGTGCAGGCAACACCGCTACGCCAAAAATTTCGTTTTCTGTTTAAAAATTGCTGTCTTTCGGATTGATGGCTGCAGTTAAGCTGAATACACCAGATTAAATGCATTCCAACTTAGTCATGAGGAGTAGCAACTCGTCCACGCACGACCATAAATAGGGCTTCAGATCTTTTTTAATTTTTTGTTACGTTATTTTATTAAGTTGCAATGATCCTGCAGCCCTTGTACACCCACATCCAACAGTCGACTAGAACCGAAGTCCTATATAAGGAGGTACGTGGTTGCTACACCTACAACCTACGTTGGAAATGTAGAGATCCGGAGTCTTCTTCTCTCCTTTTCCTCTCTTCTCCACACTAAAGGCTCACTTAGATGTATAAGTTCGCAACTTAATTCTGAACACACGTTACGTGACGTAAGCAAAACATTAACGTTTAAAACGTCTTTGTACATAAAATATTTACGAATTTCTACACCGACATCAATTTTTTCCTTTATTTGGACTCACATTCAATATTAATGAAGCCTGTATACTTTTTGTTTGAAAAGACAACAGCCTTGTTAGTTCATACTAGACTCCATTTGATCGGCAATAAGGATTAGAGGATGGTACAAAACGTTAGCGAAACATCACACATTATTTTTGATAAACAATGTAAACCTATCGAGGTCTTTAATTTTGAGAGCAAAAATAGCGGAATATGCCATAAATCTAAAAAAATGTGTAGAAATTCAAACGAGTTTCTAATTCGTTTTTTTTGTACACAATTTGAGTAGGTTCTATATAAATGACCACTTTCTTAATTGGGCCATAAATTCATTGAAAATTTTCAAAATTTGAAAACTTTTCATAGGGTTCTTTCATAACGAGATTAGCGAAATGTTACCGTAATGCAACTTAATCTCGTAGATTTTTTTTGATACACACGCACATTAGAAAACATACAAGTCTGCCATGTCGGACACATGGCAACGTATAACTAAGTAACGATATTATCTATCTGTAGCTGTTAACTGTAAAAAAATACAGGAAAAGTTGACGCCACATGGCGCTAGAGATCTATGTGATACTTATCATTTGACACAGTGACGTAACTAATAAAACTTAATATGATCCACAGTTGTTTTAACCGGCTTCGAAACAACACTTTCTGTCATCTCACGTTTTAAAATGTTTGTCATAATAGATCGTTGAAACTCTGTAAGTTATGGATAAGATAGCCAACACCTTTTATTAGAAAAGTAAACGCTTCACACTCACAGCCCCACAGTAGGTTTTAACCTGTGTCGTGGGTGCCATGGACACACAGAGAAACAAGTACACAAACACCCAGATCGGGTACAGAAATCTAAATTCATCATTCAAATTTATACCCCACTGGGAATCGAACCCAGGACCCTCCGAACGGCAGTCCGCACGTTGACCACGGCGCCATACGGGTCGTCAAAGTCTACAGGATAACCTAACTGACACCCTTACGAACCAACGGGCGTGGTGGGTGACGTCACCGTCATATTTCATGCGGTAAGTCGTCCCTCCTTCCGCCTTTCATAATTGAAATGATTTTGTTTTCTTTATCATCCTTATGCATCGCCAGTGTCGCCAGCGCAAGTCATGTTTAAATTGAAACTAACGGCTTTTGGATCGCTTTCATTCAAAGCTTACACCACACGCTGGTTTACGAACTTTACTCTCCCTGAGTCATATATTTTTTCCCGTTATGAGTCTCGCGGGCAGTCCGTGTTCTTCAAAAGTTTCTAGGTCAACCACATAATGTTACGAACACAATTTCACGTATTTGCTGAATTATGATTATGACACTTTAGAGTGGAGACGCTCGTAAAATTTACGAACAAAAAATAGCAATGACACATTTTGGGTAATTCTGATATACCGGATCACATATATTATGAGCTCGAGGAAAGGTTGGGATTAAGAAGGCTGGCGTTAACTAAAATAAAGTAACAAGTACGTTGCAGAATACGTTTATAACACAAAAAACTAAGATAGCCTTTTTTTAATACTTTTATAATTTGTAAGCGCTAATCCTTAGACTATGATTTAATAGCCAGAGGGACTCAACTGAATGTCCATTAAATTCGATCAGCTTACCTAAAAGGAGCGGACCCACCCAAGAGCAATGGTATTAGTGGTTGAAAATCACGATCTTCTGATCCGGTAGGTCGGTGTTCGAAGATCAGGATGCATCTCTGAAAGTTCAAAGTTATGTGCGTATTATCAATTTTCTATCACTCGTTTTAACGGTGATGGATAAACATCGTTAGGAAACCTGATTATCTGAGAGTTATCTAGTTCATCAAAGAAATGGTACATTTTCATTATACAACCAGAAAAAATCCTTAATATTATAAAACAAAACATAACTTATTACTATTACTTACTGCACCTATTTCTGTCGTCGAACAGCAGTGTGAGATCAGAAGACGTTGGATAGGAGAAATTCCAACTTATTCCTCAGGAATAGCAACACATCCTCAGATAGGACTTCCGTCCTAGTTGAGATTTGATGTGGACATCCATGGGCTGCAGTGACCACTTAACATCAGATGGTCTACGTGTTCGTATGATATTCTGTTAATAAAATAAAAAATAGACTTACAAGAGATAGACTGACAACGAAATTATCCTGTAAGCGTTGTGTTTTTCTTTCCATAATGAGATACGGAAAGCTAATAAAGGAAAAAAGTAAACAAGCTTTTAGATAATCTTGAAAGTAATTCCCAGGAAAACTCCTTAACTTCAGAACAACAGTCGGCGCAGTTACAAAGCTAATATTTGTTTAATACTGTTGTTCAAATAATAACGTTAGCATAATGTAAACACCTGAACAAATTATGCCTATTATCGCAGACCTGGTCACAAGTAGAAGTGCCTAAATTTTAATTTTAATCCCACTAAACGCGAAAGTTTGCACGGATAAATGTTTGCTACACTTTCACGCGAGAACAACTGAAATAGGTTTTTATGGAATTTGTTAAAGGGATACTATGCCCCAGATCTCCTCCCGGACACGAGACTCCTAAATATTTTTCTATGCAGAATACTAACACCTAAATCATCATTATCAACCCGTAATTGTCACACTAGGTCTGAATTTTTTCTCCTCTCGCGGATGGAAAACGTAAATGCAGTAGATTTGTAACAGATTAGATAGCGGTAGAGTCTTATATCAAAGCGTCGCCGACGATGACATCTATGTGATATGAACAGCAGCAGTGTATCGAAGCAACGATGTGAGCACTGCTGTGTTACGTTTTGAGAAGTAGCAACGCATACCCGTACATTTGCTACGTCTTTATAAATATATGACAAACGTTAACATATAAAGGCGAGTTCAATAATTTTGAATTATATATATCGAAGAATTGATTAAGGGTAGATAGTAAAAATGCACATACAGAAGTGTTTACCGAATTATGGTCATCAA
>DWKW01001977.1:0-11669 GCA_018250115.1 Doberes anticus | reverse complement strand
TCTTACACTACTGCTTTACGACAGAAATATATAGCGGTGGTGCTGCAGCAGGCGAACCTTCGACATAAGACTCTACCGCCATCAAACAACAGAGGTATCTACAGAGTCTACAATCTACAATATCTACAGAGTTCAAGCTGTATCTTAAGTTCTACTGGACCAACCAATAAGCATTAAAATTTATAAATCCCCATACATGTCTATTCAGGGGTTTTTCCGTGATTGGCGAAAAAGCAAACAGACAGTAAAAAATCACCAAAAGATTTTTTTGTCATTATATATCTCTTACTCGTCGATATCAGTCTGTTTTTATCATCGTATCTTTCATGTCGTGTCTAAGACACGGACAAAGTCCCCTTACGATTGTATAATCTTATGGTATAGATTGTTTCATTTAACTTTGTGTCTATCAAAGTTTTAACGTGATTCCACCGATAAGACACCAATTTCGACGGAACGTATTTCCTAAATAGATGTAAATATTGTAATAATACATCTTCTCATCTATGGATAACTGTTGACATTATGCAGCAGTTTGAAAACTTCTGTTTTTCGGTTTATAGGTTATAGTTAGGCAGAAGATACATGAGGGATTTCAACTTACTCCTCAGGTGTAGCATCCACATACAACCTCAGATAAGACTTCCGTCTCAATTGAGGTTTGAAGTGGATGTCCATGGGCTGTAGTGACTACGTACGTCAGGTGGTTTGCATTCATGACTACGAGACGAACTACTCGCATCTTCTAAACTAACCATTTAAATTAAGTCTCGCAATAATCCCAGCGACTATATTCAAGCAAGACCTAAGAAGCGTTTGTTAAATAATTACAATGAGAAACGAAAATATTTATTCGCGCACAATGCACCAACGAAACAATCGCAAGTCGTTATGCTATTAAAATACATTTGTCATTCAAATCTACCTCGTCTCGTAGTGTACTTGCAAAGTTCTCGATCTCTTGCATCATCCCAGCCTCCGTGACCTCTGCTTACGTTAATGTAATTATTATCCGCTCTTACCGACATTACTCTCGGGAAAAGACCACGCTCTATCTTGCTCATAAAAGATTGCGCGGCTTCTACTTTGTCCAAATCTCCACACTCGACATTTTTGTATGGGCAACGTGCGAAACGTAGAACTCTTGGTCCTTCGATAGTCAGCATATACAGCTTTCCACTGGGCGTTTTTGTTGAAGCATATACTAATGAACGAATCCAATCAATATCGTCGAAATTGCAAAAATGTTCGCTCAATTTCTTTATGCTGTTCCAAACGCTCCTATTAAAAGCTATTCCCATTAGTCCTTTTCTAGATCCTAGTAATTCGATCACCATCGTAGCATTCACTACATGATAATGGCTAAGCACAGGATCAGAAGCCCCTAAACATAAAATCTCACAATGGGGACAGCTACTGGGTCGAAATCTTTCCAACATCTTCATTATGTAAATGAAATCTTCCGCTACAAGTTGGTCTTCTTCTAAAAAGACAATAGTCCCATTGAAATTCTTTGTCACTTTTAAATAATCGAATACGAAGCCAGTTCTCCACCACCAGTGGTGTTTTATTTGCGTAGCTGTTGCATTTCTTTGTCCATCATTATTTTTACAATTATAATCGTGTATGCAAAACATCGGATCCGCCCCGGGAAATACGTTCGGGTGGAGCTGAATACTATAAGGATAGTATATTTGAATATATTTAGCGAACGATATGTTTCGGACAATTTCGTTTATATTGTCATCGTAGACTTCGTGGGAAAATACGAGCAACGAATTTATAATTCCAACGACGCTATTGAGAGACTGTATGAGGTTTTCTAAGTAAAGCGTGTTCGAGCGTACTTCGATAACTATGATTGAAGTGCCTTGTCTAACAACCTTTTCCTGATGCTTGTTTCTTACTATCTGTTTGCTGTTGCATAGCTTCACTAACTGTTTTATTTCTGAAATTCGACTTGCTTTACCTTTAATCGCTTCAATATTAAATTCCACGTCGATATATTCGTCTTCATCGTTGCTATCGTCGAAAATCAGTAAACTATTAGAATGAACGAAATCCATGTACTTGAAAATAAACAAGACGCACAGAAGTGTTAGAAATCCTATGGTACATTTGTTTAATCCGACGTATTTATATAGCATGGTTAAGTCAATGGATCTTATAATAAATTAATACACCTGAATACTATACAATTTTATCGAAAATTAAACCAGAATTATAAACCTACTGAAATTATAAACGCATTAAGAATTTATAGTAACGTAACTGACAACACAAAATCACAGAGTATAAATAATTTTCGTAACACAGAGTATTACATAGATATAATAGTTGAGTTAGTAAAAGAAACTTTAGGCACATCGCGCGCTTGTTATTTTCGTTCGAATGGTCAAAACAACTTCGGCATAACGCCGCTGTATTAAAGGCGAAAGTCCGTGTTTTTCCAAACACAAACGAGAGGAAATAAATATTTTTGGAGCTCAATTAAATAATAAACAAATAACGTTGTACACACACAGCCATGGACACACAGAAACACCCAAACCAGGTACAGAAATCAAAATTCATCACTAAAATTTCTGCACCGCTGGGAATCAAACTGCTGGGGGTCGTCTAATTAGGTGGCGTGCTCGTTTGATACTCCTTATATATAAAAATTCTCTTTAAGGGCATTATTAAATCAATCAGATCAAATTTCAAATCATCAAATAGGATATAGTAAAAAATAAATAAAATAAAGGCATTGAAATACGTAATTGTTATTTCCAAACGAACGTATGAGCTTGCTCATTCGCAACATTCCTTGCGCGTTCGGTGGTTTGTACTAACCTGACATTGGTACAACCTATGAAGTAATAATACCCTGTGGTGGTAGTCTTGACGAAGTCTCGCCATCGGCGGCACCACCACTACACCTGCTTTTCTGTCGTAAAGCCACAGTGTGAAAATTGCTGTGTTTCGGTATGAACGGTGTGACTAAGCAAAATATATTGGACCGGAGGCATTTCAACTCAGTCGTCAGGAGTAGCAACGCATTCAAATACAACCATAACCATAATACAAGATGGTGGTAGAGTCGTACTGGTTCTCTCTCTCTCTGTCTCTCTGAGTGGAGTAGAGCAGTAGTGTGAGAACTGATATGTTTCGGCTTGAAGAGTGTAGTTTGGCAGATGACACTGGACGGAAGGCATTCCAACGTAGTCCTCAGGAGTAACAACGCATCCACACACAACCTCAAGTGTGGATGTCCACGGGCTGCAGAGACTACTTAACATCAGGTGGCCAGCATGCACGTTTGCTACTTTGCTATTATAATAAAATCCCTGTTGGAACATAAATAAATCTTAACCACCATTATTAATAAATAAATGATAAAAATGTACAACGACCTATAATCATAGGAACATCACCATCCGGAGCACATACAGAACCCTGGACCTTTGTGGTGGTCCAAGACGCCGACATGAAAGAGGCAATACGGAACATAGTGGAAGAGGAAGAGGAATTGAACTACGAAAGACGGATGTCCAGACAGTGGGTGACAGACTTGAAGCCTTTTGCCACGAAGCCTGTGAAGCCTTACTTATCGGATGCACCAGCGTTGATCTTGGTCTTCAGGCAGACCCACTCGTTGAGGCCGGACGGTAAAAAGAGAATGCATTACTACAATGAGATCAGTGTTGCCATTGCTGCAGGATTTCTTCTAGCTGCTATCCAGGTACAGTCTAACTATTTTAAGGTATCGTTGAGTGATAGCTTAGTGGTTAATAATCTTGACCTCATGCTCCAGCACGTCGGATACAAATCCCGACACGCACTTCTAATTTTTCTAAATCATTAAATTAGAAATACATTATCATTTGCCTAAAAGATTTTCTACTCATTCTAACGCTATGGAATAGAATAAGCTGCATAGAAGTGACGTAGGATCACGTGATCTTAGGCGTGATGATATTACGTCATCAATCCATTGAAGTCCTACTGCTGGGCGCGGCCGTCTCTCAAAGATGAGAGTGTTTAGTCCATAGGCGACCACGCTGGACAAGTACGGTGGTATTGGTGGACTTCACAAGCCTTTGAGAACGTCATGGAGAACTTTCAGGTTCTCAGTGATAATTAATTCATACTGCGCAAATAATTTCGATATTTCGAGAAATAGATGTGCGTGTCGAGAATTGAACCTCAACCCACCATAGCGGAGTCGCGATGCTACACTAGTGGTTACACTAGCCTATTCCTCACTCACGATGGTGATGTTGCCTAAATAAATTTAAATGAATCCTTCGACAGCAGCCCCACCCAGAAATCATAGGTAACGTCAAAGTGTTAACGTTTTTAAAAATGGAAACCCCTGGTCGCATTTGCCACTTGGCTACAGCTGATCTCCTGATCCTCGATGAAGGACTCTGGAATACGCCGGCTGTGTGCATATTAGAAATTAATTAACACTTGCTACAACGGTGAAGGAAAACATCGTGAGGAAACCTGCACGCCTGAGAGTTCTCCATAATGTTCTCAAAGGCACAATCACAAGTACACTTGGCACAGTAAACGTAAACTACATGCCGTGTCGACCTGAGCCGAGGACGGTCTCGCAGGAGATGGCCTCAGGTCCGTCGCACATCCTCCGTCGCCGTCTTCTTCTTAGGGCGTAGTTCGAGGATCAGGTCCAGGCCTTCACGCCTGACTCTGTCTCTCACTCCTACCCCTCTCCCACTCACTTTAAGCCTGGGTGAGCCCTTCCCCCACAAAAAAACTAAGCGATGCGAAGCTATAAAGGCCACAGCATATGACATTAGAAAAAAAAAACTCGCAAGAACGAAATTTGTTTTTTCCCTTGCTGCCTTTCCGACTGGCGCTGCCGTGAGCTATATATTATATATTATATTTATGTTCATTTCCAGTACTGCGGTTTAGTTGCTTTAACCTCGACACCGCTCAACTGCAACGCGCGTCTCCGTGACCTGCTCTGCAGGCCGGTCAACGAGCGGCTGGAACTGCTGCTTCCAGTCGGCAGACCTCACGAAGAAACCACCGTCCCTGATCTTCAGAGGAAAACGTTAGACCAAATAATGGTGAACGTCTGATACTGCAATAGCTTTAGAGTGTAGGATGTAATGTGCAATGCTAAGGATATATAATAAAACATATCAGTTTTGATAACAAATGTACAGTATTGCAATTAAAGGCGTCTTGTAAATTTTCGTGCTTCCAAATTAATATAAATATGCAAACAATGACCTCGCCTCCCTATCTTAGATTTCTTTAACATTTCGCCTTCGACATTAATTGCATGACATATTAATAGTATTCGCCTTCTTCGACATTGTTGCATGCCACATCAATAGTATTCGCCTTCTTCGACATTGTTGCATGCCACATCAATAGTATTCGCCTTCTTTGACATTAATTGCATGACATATCAATAGTATTCGCCTTCTTCGACGCGTAACGCATCGACAATCTTCGCTTTCATCGACATTTATTGCGCAACGCATTAACAATTTTCATCTTCGCCGTCTTCGGCATTATTCACGTATTTATACTAATCGGAAACACGAGATTTGCCGACCCGCTTAATTTAATAGTACACACACTGTATTTTTATACAAATATGTACTAAACGAACGAAGCATTTGTCCCGTGTTCGCTGATTCCTAATCACGAAAATTGCCGAAAACCGACTTAATTGCAGTGCTATTCCTAATTTGGTTATGAAACGGTGCTCAAATAATAATAGTTCATAGTTGCTAGTTCATTGTTTAAGTTTTAAGTTTCACAGTTGTATATTCACTTAGAAGGAAGTCTTAAGAATTGATATCTTAGTAATGGATGTTCCTCTTTTATATCAAAAAGACTGACAATTGTACGCCTTGTACTGATGGTCGCCTATGGACTCATGGAATACCAATGGGGTCACACGTGCGTTACCTGTCTTGAAGGACTCGTTTTATACTCTTCTCTAAGCTCTCTATGTCGTAGCTGTATGGAAATGCCTCCGATGGAAGCTCGTTCCACAACACAGATATTCGCAGCAGGTACCTGATATGCAATCAATGCTGTGTGGATAGAACTTCAGCCTTGCCTTACTGTAGCTAATTTTATTAGTATTATTCAATCAAATGTATATTGTTATTAAAGATATAAATATTTCTTATGTAATAAAACTATAAACTACCATTCCCTTTATAATTTTTTACGAACCTATTTTTTTTTTAATTATTTATAATAACGTTTCAAACACATAGACTCACATCGGGATTTCCTGTGTCGTGGGTGCCATGGACACACACAGAAACACATACACCCATACCGGATACAGACCTGAATTCTTCATTCAAATTTCTGTTCCAAACCTAGGACCCTCCGAACGGCAGACCGCATGTTGACCACGGCGCCGCACGGGTCTTCGTCACCGTATTTATGTGACATGAATAAAATGTTTTCGTTTTTTAATACTAGTGAACTTAGTGAATAAGTACCCTCAACCTCAGATAGGACTTCCGTCCTAGTCGATGTTTGAATTGGATGTCGATGGGCTGCAGCGATTACTTACCATGAGGTTTTAAGAAAAAAAAAACTAGTACTAGTACTATTTTCGGTTTAAATTAATGTGGGTTCGTTTTGAGAGAAAAACAAATAGCATTTTAGGGTGTATTTAAATTTATTTAAATATTTAAACAGTACAGAAAGTGTTGAATTGTTTACAATTCACTAATAGCGTTATCACGAATTTCAAAGATTTTTGGAAAAATCATTAATAGCTTCCCATGATATTAACTGGATAATTTGAACCACGAGTGATTATAACGACTAGATTGTAAGGAAATTTTCGATAACACCCGTATAACGGTAGGGACAATCCCGAAATGGTGCGGTTAACGGCAGCGGCAACGTCTGCGTCTGCGGCGACAACTCCGGCGACGGCGACTCCGGCTACGGCGGCGGCGACGACGTCTTGGTGGTGGAGCGCGGGTCGATGGCTAAGGCGGCCGTGGCGGAGCGCTGTGTGGCGGCAGAGAGTGCAGAACGAGAGCGTGCGAACGCTAGCGAGGGCCGAGCGCGACTGGCGGCGCGGCGGGTCGGCGGCGGTGGAGTCCGCCCGCGAGATGCGCCGCTGCCGCGGAGGCTGCGCGCGCCCCTCCCCGCGCCCCTGCACCCGCGTCAGCCCTCACTTCCAAAACCAGCGCCACCCCGCTCCTAGGGGAAGTTTGCACTGACGCACGTCCTCTCAAATATTTAAATACTTTTAGTTTTATAACTTCATACCGGTCTCTGATTAGTATAGGGTATGTTTTACTAAAATATAATCTTATTCATGTAACTCATCATTTATTCGGTGGCGTATAGAGGCAGACACATTACGAGAAGATGTAATGGCATTAGTAAAGGCAAAAATCAAAATACGAGTGTAATAATTAATATGCACCTAATTATCACACATTAAAAAGAATATTGTGCACAAAAAATCAGCTTTCAGAGATTGTGTTGTAATTTCAGTGACAGGAGTTAGCACAATGCCACGTTGGCCACCCCGTGGGGTTCGCGATGAATACTGTGTATAGATTATAAATAGTACATTATTATTACATTATAGATAATATTACAACGCATCCGTCATCATCGGCCCATAGTTGTCCCACAGCTGAGCACTGGTCTTCCCTCAGAGATGACAATGGTTTTACTCTAAAATATTGAAGTTTAATTTGCCAACATTACAGGATAACTATTTTTGAATGGTATTCGGATAACAAATATATTTTATTACAATAATAAAAGAAATGAAGAAGATAAATGAACTTCCTATCCATTTATCATCACACGAGCTCGATGGAAAATATACAAAATCGTCACCATACTAACTAGACTAATTTGTCACGATCACTAGTCTTACCACCGGAGCCAAAAAGTTTGCCGGCTTTGTATGTTTGTCGGCTGAAAAAGATATAAACGTTACAAATTTAATAAAAGCTTGAGAACGCATTTAAACAGCATTCGGTGGATGACGGCTGTGAGCTGTGTCGATAATACGAGTAGTATTGTCGTTAGTCGTTATCTATGGTATTAGTAATTAGCTACCTTGAACAGACTGTTGGCTTCTGTCTAAAGCTAATTACATGAGCTGCACGTGATACTTACATTTCTTTACAGCTGTGCCTAAACAACTCTTAACTAAGGCTATCGGAGTCTTAGTTGTGAGACTGGTCGAGTACGGTGTTTGAGCAAAGAGTCCACAATGACCATGATTGAATCAAGGACTTAAATTATAAAAATCATCATCATGCTGTCCCTAAACTATGAAATTCACGAGCTTAAATACTTCCGTTAGGCACGTTTCACGACTGAAACAATAAGCAAATGTGTTTGAAAGTGTTGCTCGAGTGTTTGCATATAATTTCCCCGAAGTAACTCGAAGAGTCCTCAGTATTTATAATTAAAATAACATATTTATAATTTAATATCTGCTTCCTAATATTATCTATATATCAAAAAGTAACAATTACAAAGATAGCTGTTATCTAGTTAAGTAAAATCATAGCTGACACGGCAGCATTCACGTTTATTTATAATACTTTATTGGACTAATGTACCACCTGTGGCTCCGTCCACCTATGCTTTCACATTTTCAGATTTTTCTCATAAAAGCTCCAAAGACGATTTTCAGAGTTGAATCGTAAAGATCAGCTATCCAGTGAAGATAAATAGACGTTGATAAATATGATCACACTAATAGAACACTATGTCCATATGTACAACAGTTGACTCCCGCGTACGAGTAGAAAAACCCAAAGACCATTTCAATTGACCTGTCCTGTAGGTGACGTCGCATACTACAAAGAGGTCAAGCTGTATCTCAATTTCTACTTTACCGATCTTGTTGTTGTCTAACCTGAAGCAATCAAGTTCAAATTGTATGAGTTTAAATTATAAATTTCCCATTCATATCTATTCAGCAGACATTAAAAAATCTATGGTTTTGGTAAATATCAGGTTTTTAATGTTCAATGTACACATTCTATATGTACAACATTACAACAGGTTCGTCTATTACTATTTAATGATAGTTTAGATAGTAAACATCAACATATTTACTGTAGTGATAGCAACAACACAATAGCAAACAAGGAATTTTGAAGGGTTTCACAATAATCGCAGTACGAAGCAGTCGTTACCGCTGCTGGTCGGTGTGCAGGTCGGCATCGTGTGCACCCGCCGGTGCAGTGCCAGTGAAGCCAACACCTTTGTTGCGGGACGACACCACTCCACTACTCGTACCTACACTTACGAACGTTACTGACGCGTCGCTAATAATGTACACATAATTACTTTACTTACGTATTTACACGACACTTGAACACACAGCGGATAAAATATTCCGAATTTCCGATGTATAATATGAAAGCTGACCTTAATAACAAGTATTTTTATAATATTTTTATGGCTTTATTGTAATATTATAATTGGTAAACATAAAACATACTGCAAGGAGAAAAGATCACAGCGGTAAGGACTGTGGCATGGCAGTCATTAATTTAAAATCGAATTATTTTGCACAAAACTGTAATCGGAAGACAGGTACGAGTACATTATGATAAGAACTGGTCCGATCGTATGTCGAGTGTTTACAGAATACCATTAATGAAGAATGATACTTAAAAACAATGCAAGCGCATATATAATTTATAAGTACATTAAAAGTCAAGCTTATTTGATGACTGAGCAACTACGAGTAAACATTCATCGGCTCAGTAGGTACCTACTTGATATACACATTGCATATTGTTATTACAGATAAGTAGGTATTGACCAAGAAAACAGTACCTCAGGTATTTAGGTACAACTTACTTCTGCATGAAACCGTTTTTAGGATTTCGTAGTGAAATGGCAAAAAATACACTATATCCTGTCCGTCCGCCCGCACGTCACACTCATTTTACTAGGAGACCATTGACTCTAAAATGAACTTTGAAAGGAAGGTGTTTTCTATGAACCGTATGCATCATAATATCTTATAACTTGTTTAAGTTGTTCTAAAAGGAATTTGAGATCTTGAAAACGATAACGAAATTTTAACACACACAAAACACGTTTTGTTTAAGTTATAGTTGGTAAGACACGCGCTTCTGAAACCGCAACAGTGTCCTTTCCTCTAACATTTAGACTCTATTGTGTTCAAGGGTTAATTCTTATTAAAAAAGGCGCCCTGACCTTTGTGTGTGTGATGTGATAACTTTGTTTTCAGTTTCTTTTAGAAATATGTATTATGAAATCTAATGCCTTTAGACGAGCAATTCTTGTAAATCTATATGTATGTATATAACGATTTTCATGAAATTCAGCAATGGGTGGTTTCGGGGGCGATAAATAGATCTAGGTAGTTATCATTTTTAGGAAATGTCGTTTTATCCGTATTTTCAAGCAATGAAAAACTGCTACAATGTCATTAGAATATGAAAGTAAATTTCGCCACCATCTACAAGGTTATAATAGGTCAGGTTGGAAATCAGGCGATCCCGAAACCAGAAGACCCCGGTTCGAGTCCAGATGTCTCCAGTCCGATTATTTTTTTCCCTTTTTTATTTTTTAAATAACCAGTTATAATTTTCTTTTTTAAATAATGCTTATACTTGCGGCTGCGTTAAAAATTACTCAACTTAAATTTTACCAAGAATGTTACCTAATTCCGAATACAGAACCCTTCACTGTGCGTGTTCCGACACGAACTTTTCCCCCGCTTTTCTAGTTAAGTTGGCTTGTTCTTTATCAGAATGTTATGTGATCAGAGAAAAATACGTTACATTATTAAGGAAACAACGATATCATTTACTTGCACAAACATTAGTGTCGGTACAACAATTAAGTATACAGAAATATTATTGCCATATTTAATCCTGTTCGTGTACTCAAATAATGTCATTTCGACACTTGTAATATTACACTTCTGTTACAGCAAATGACCTTGGTTCTATTCCTGGTCGTATTCGTATCAGGGTATGCTTTTATTGGAAAGAGGTGTACATACATGGATTGATAAAAACCAAGCACTGCGTATTTTTCCCAAGAGTTCTAATATCTAGCAACTATGTTGTAACTATAATATACCGACACAAACGATCTAAAGGGTTGATGCCCTTTCTTACAAAACAACACAACACAACAGTCCACTAGAGGCCTCCCCCGAGACACACTGAGAGATCTGTCTCGAGCTCTGTTACATCGGTCGTCGGCAGTACAACAAAGGCCTTAATACGCGACACCTGTTTTGAAAGTTTTGTCAGTTTACGAAAACCAAATCTAATTTCCTGTTATTCCAAACATCGACGGTAACGCATTGTTTTCAAGTGCGATTCCGCACTGAATGGAAACTACCAATTTTTAATTCTCGACGTTTTCGCTAGGGGAGCTGCCAGATGTATGGAACGACTCGAAAATCGATTTCGTTTTTCGTATACTGTCAATTCTCGTACTAACGAGTCGACAGACAGACAGACAACTGCCCTAGTGGGCAACCAGGTACAGTAAGCAGTACTGCCACTTCAACTTATTGGCTCTTAGACCTATGACAATTGTCTTGATCCTCACAGGGATTTCCTAGTTTCGATACCAATCCCAAACACGGATCCCGTACATTTTTTTGTAGCAGTTTCTCATTTTTGCAACTC
>DWKW01001976.1:0-11672 GCA_018250115.1 Doberes anticus | reverse complement strand
TAAATATTTTCGAATTAAAGAGAGTGAATAAATAAATAAATAATCATTTTGTGTTTCATAACTTGGTTTTTTTTTATGTTAATAGAGTAGCAAACGAGCGCGCAGGCCACCTGACGTTAAGTGTTCACTGCAGCCCATAGATATCAACATCAACTGGTACGAAAGTCCTATCTGAAGTCGTATGTGGATGCGTTGCTACTCATGATGACTAAGTTGGAATGCCTCTTGTCCGGTGTCTTCTGCCAAACTACGCTAAATAAATTTATCATTTCTTATGTTAGCTGCAATCTTTATGTCATATGGCCTTCAAAGTATCTACACTAGTTCGAATTTTCATCAAAAATAATAAGTTATTTAATGTTTTTATTTAATTTAATTTAATTAATTAAACTAATTGGGTAGTTAAACGTGAGACGAACATACACATTTTTGTATTTAAAATATTAACAGATAAGGTTGTGAAGTGACAATGTCGCATGCAAATGTCTAGTTTAATTATAAAGTGGTTAACCTTAACTGACTTAAAATTACTCAATTGGACATTTACATTAACATTATTTAGACATTATTTATCAAAATCACTACGATTAGCATAAGTTCAGTTCAAGGTCCGATTTTACTTATAAAACATAAATTTTCTCAATTTCTTTTGTCCTTCCTTTATCTATTCTTCTTTTATTCCTTTATCTAAGCTCAACTGCATCTTGTTTTGATGCGGATATATCCATGTCGCTAATAGGAACATTATCCTTCCATATGTTACGGAAGGTATGATATTACTTTGGGGATCCCCACATTAAAATAACCATTACTGGAACGGACTATTAGTTTGTGATAGTGTACAGTTTCAAATAAAACTTTATTAGACAACGATGATAATTTAAAACGGATATTTTAAAACAAATAATAGTTTATTAGATAAAAAAAAACAGTTTTACCAACGGGACATATTCAAATACATTTTAGTAGGGTTTTGACAAAATAATTCCGTATAAAACATGTTCATACTCACCGTATTTGTATTATTGAAATCATGACTAAGAAAAAATTTTTTTTTCTTTTTTTATGAATGCCGTCTTACCCTCGAATTAAAATATCCGTCAATTTCTTAAAACAAAACAAACTGAGTTGTTCCGAATATTCATAATTTCAATTGTAAGATAATTACGAACAATATCAATATTCTTGCCGACAGCAAATAAATACGGCAAGACTTAAGACACAAAGGTATAATTCACTCGAACGCTCAAGTGGTTGTAAAATACGACATTTAACGTAACCTAAAAGAGCCATTCAGTAAGAAGAGAAAAACGAGAGAGGATATCTGCAAACGGACCCCAGAAGGTTTAATAATCTTTATGAGGTACAAATCGCTCGTTATGTAAATTGAATCTCTTGCAAATTTAAATCGCTTTCATAAGCCAATTTGCTCCGAATAAAAACAATAGAATACTCTTTGAATTTAGGTACCACTGAGAAATTTCCGTTACTTGAATAATTGATTCGTATTAAATATTGTCCTTCACTCGACAATTATCTCATAAAATGTCATTTTCTATATTGTCATACTTTAGATACTTAGAATATTTTATACAGATATTTGTACCAATTTTTTTTCGTAAAGCAACATTATGAACAGTAGAGAGTAAAAAGTTTTGTTAGAAAGCGTTTCAATCTTCAATGTATGAACCCCAGTACCATCTTCAGGTCAATAGCCTTTTTTAGTTTGCGCACAGAACAGTAGTATCAACCGAATAAGGTAATAAGTACCTTGAAAAATATTTTCCAAGATGAAGAGACATGCCTTGAAAAATGTATTCGAAATCTTCCCGGATTACCTGTCACGAGTCGCGTGGGCCACGACACGAGAAAAAGATTAAGTATGCAGAAGCGAACAAAGATGCCAACTGCTTCTCACTTTCAGGTCTTTTGATGACGTATAACCATTGGATCATGACGTATAACATAATCATAACTTACTTATCTCAACGGTGAAAGTGGTTTATCACTTACAAGTGCGACTTCAGACCCGCATAATATTCTGGAGAACTCCTGCACCTCAGGATGTTTGTTTCAGTTTCATAATAATTAATTTTCAAACTTGATTTTGGAGATATACGTATGGACTTATAAATCGTAGTATTATAATTTTAAATCAATGATTATTCCTTTATAAACATTGATTGTACATTAAAAGAATAACATAATTGATTGTATAATTTTAAAAAATTGTTGGTAATATTGGTGTCAAGTCATATGACTCCAAGTTTTTAGAAAAAAAAATAGTTTTTACTTTAATAAATCGAACCTCCGCGATACAGAATAGTTCTGACTAAATTCCCCTCGGCAGTAATACGTAATTGCAGTGGGTTGAACATTTCCCGCCTTTATCTCTCTCTTTTCTTACCGATTTTCAATTTTCTTTGCAGCTGATTAATCGAAATTGGCCTCATCTGCCGCAATTTACGTATTGTATAAATAGTTCTTCTTTCTTCGCACGTTCGCTTGGAAAGAGAGACAATTAAAACTAAATATAAAGTCGTTTAGGTTCAACGTGTGTTGTGGCTGTATTTGCTGATTTTCTTTGCCCTGATTGCGCTGCGTGAGCAGAAGCTAAATTTGCAGTATCTCGGATAGCTCGATATCGGTTATGATAATTGCATATCGGGATCGCATGCTGAGGAGTGCATTTCCTTTGTTTAAAAGTAGACACATGAGTATTGATAACTTGGCATTAATGTTGCATTCGATACTTAATAAAACAATTTTTTGTATAAGTTACTAATGTTACCTACTTGTAATAGAAACAATGAACAATGTAACACTGTTGCAGGTCTCCTGTTTATTGGGGATTTAGGCCGGGTCTTCGAGATGCAAACTGGGCATTGCTCCACAGTTTATTAACTTGTCGTCGTTTAGATATATTGAATGTTAGTTATAACTTGAAAGACGTTTTTCTGCAAGTCTTCCTGGTCAGAATGGGATCTCTTTAGAACCTTCGTTCTACTCGTTGCACTAATGATAACTCCACTAATGATGGCAGCTTATACTGTTCTTCTTCTTGTCTTGGGATCCTTATGTTCCTTTTAGATCCTAGGGTCTAGGGTCTAGGGTGTGAAGTGTGAAGTGAAATACATTTTAGGACATTTGCAAAAAAAAATCGGCAACCATTTAGTAACAATAGTACCTATTAAAATCGAAATAAAAAATATTTTTAAACGCAATAATTAGCCAGCGTTCATATTACAGTAGTAATGAAGCGCTTAAAGCTATGACGAAAGAACGCTGAAGATGCGTCCCATTTCGCGTAATCCTCGGCCGCGCGGGATGAATGGACACAATTTGCTGCACTTGACACCGCGTCTGGCTGTCATTGTGGCGCTTCACTGCGCTGTTTTGTTCGTTTTTACTACAGTCACTTATAATGCACATCTTAAGACCGCTCTGACAACGCAATTGTTCGTAATCTTCGCAATGGAAGAGGATTTTATCATCTCTTCTATTGCATTTCTAAAGGTACTGTCTACTAAGCAGATATTCTTCTGACATATACGTAAACTTGTCCTTACAATCGCTAGTCTACAACAATTACTACTTATCTACGGCCGTGGTCGGGATCATTTGTAGTAAATTCTTTCGGCACAACTCTCCACTCCAGGCCCCCTTGTACCCGTTGTCAGTTACAGTATAACGTAATTTTGGTTATTGTCATTTGAACTTGTTAATTCATATAACTAAGTAGTTTTCCTATGGATCTTACCTCTTATTATTGTGATCAAAATTAAGTACCAGCTGTTCTTCATAATTTATCCTGTACGTTTTCTTAAAATGTACACGCTTCGATAAGTAACAGCAAAGAATTAAGCGTTCTTACTATAATTAATTTAAATTATAGATCACTTTAAACAGTCCTTTATTCGAAGCGAACGGCTAATTGTAAGCGAAGCTAATAGTATATAGTGAAAGTTTCTCGCTAACACTGCTTTGAAGTGCACCTCTTCTTCTAATTAATCACAACTTCCCACTATGTATTGTCTGATACTTTTACAAGATTCTAGTACCAAATGTAACAACACCTAGATAGAACGGGGCCTCCGGTTCAGTCTGCTTTTATCTATTTATTTATTGGATTACTAACATAAGAAACAGCTAATAATAACAAAAATACATATGACCTAATGTGGACTATTGCTTACTGTTCTCACAATTATAAGCAATCACAGCATGCAATTTAAGATTTTAAGATTTTCATTCTATCCGTCAATTTATGCCTCATGCTTTAAATCGCAAGCATATACCATAAGTTTTTCGACATTATAACACACCTCATTAATATATTGAAATTAAATTATTAAGCTCCATAATTGATTCAGTTGAAACACTTGGAGGAATTAAATAATTGTTGATAGAACCGAAATTTATTCGCCTAGGAATAAGCGTGATTTTGATGAACGTACTACTCGGCTTAAAATATTTTATTCAAAGCTGTTCAGACTCTTAGGTCTCTGCGCAAGAGCTTCGTAAATTCAAAATAATTAAGGGTACGAGTTTTGTAACTTAATATAATACTAACTTTTACCCAATTTAGAATTCCAATTTCAGTCTACACCCCAATAAGGACTCTTCTACATAACAATAGTAATCATAATAATTCCATCATAAATGTAAATAACATTCTCATGTTATCTGATAATAATTCTGCGGACCGTCATGGATGTGAGCCCCAAAGGCGATCATTAGCTGAAAGTCGCAGCTATTGAAAAGTTTCAGAAAAAGTTAATTTGCATTACGAGTAAAATCGGATATTTCGGAAAGAGGTCCGTGAAGCAGAGACAGAAGTAGGAAGAGCCTGGATAATGTCCTCTGGCACTAATTAAAACTTTGGAAACAGCGAGAAAAAGGGTTGAGAAATATGGCGTTCGGCTGATAGTAATGGCACTGCGGCCTTCTTTTAAACACTTTGTACATCGCTGTCGAGAAACGATGGAATCGTAACGAATTTTTCGAAGCCAAATTTGATTTAGAAAAAGTTAGGTTAATAAGTACAGAAATTAGTCTTCGGTAGAATAAAATCTAGTAAATAAACAAAAAAGTTACCCATTGATAAGTGGTCACTACACGCTGTTTCATACGAATACATCACATCACAGATAAACGCGTCAATTTTGTTGAGCTGCTTATATTGCTATATTTTATGTAAGCGCTGCTAGAGACTTGAAACACACCGCTTCACTGTAATTCAAAAGCCAATGTCCTCGCTAAGAAACCGTTAACACGCTCAAACGTTTACTGCTCCTTTAAAGTCTCATGATTCGTATAACTTTTATTCGTATTTACAGAAATTTTGCTAAGAATGAATTAAATAATTGATTTGAAGTATCAACTGACGGAAGGATCCTCTGTAATTTTGGGATTATTTTATGGATGTTTCACTATTACTAAGAATCTTAAATACGTATACAAAGTTTTAACATTCATTACATTATTAAACTTTAACAACCGAAAATTAAATATTTTTTTACAGTTATGACAGTTACAAGTGTAGTACGTTTTGGGACCTAACTATAAAATCCACACCTAAACCTATAAAAAACTCTCTTTCTAGACGGACGATTGCTTTTATGTCATGGTCAAGGTGTTTAGATGAAGTTTAAATATATTATACTATATAAATAAAGTTAATTAAATTAATTAAGTGATATTAAATAGTGCTTCAAATAATAAGGTGTTTAAGACAGGTTAATAGACAAAGTGTCGGAAGGTAATTATACAGTTACAAATGTTTACTTATGTTTATTTCTTCTTTCTTACTTTTCGCGTATGAAATCTTCTTACACCCTTTTGAGTTTATTTACGCCTTTGGTTTTATACCTTTTCGTTTATCGCCTGCAGTATACTCGTTCTCAGTGCGACAGGCCGGTAATGATGGCACGGCCTTGTTTTAATTCCCTCAGTTTTTCTTCCCGCGGATTCGAATTAGAATATTAAAACCGTCTCTACCATTAAATATGTAATTTTTCATTCGCTTTCTTTTCACTGCAATCTTTCCGACCCCTTTTCTTACGACGGCATTGATTACCTTGGTGCATATTTCAATTCGTCGAGGCTGTAAATGATGACTTCTTTGATACTGTAATGAGGGCTTCGTAGTTCTTACGGTTATTACATGGCATTGTCTTGTAATTTCAAAATATTTTACGCATGACATGATTTGTTGGTTGAATATCTAATAGAAGCAATTAAGATCGTAATTTCTGCTCCAAGTTTTGCAGGAAATCAACGAACACACGACAGATGAGTAACAGATAGTTTGAAATCAGCTAGGCGAGACATTACTACTACACTACAATCTTCTGTGAATTCCTCGATAGATTTCCATTATTAAACTTAATCTTTATTTACAACTTTAACAGTCTTTTTTATGGTAATAGAGTCTAATATCAAAGGCTCGCTAGCGCCTATTTATACCATAAAGCCGCAGTGCAGTGTAAGAACTGCTTTTGGTTGAAGGGTTAAGCAGAAGACGCTGGACAGGAGCTATTCCAACTTAGTCCTCAGGAGAAGCAACGCATCTACGCATCTAATTGAGGTTTGACGTGAATGTTCATGGGCTGCAGTGACCACTTAACATCAGGCGGCCTGAATTCCCGTTTGCTATGCTGATTTTAGTGTTTAAAACTAGTTTTGTGTACTAAACCTACTAAAGAGGCAGATGGACCACCTGATGGTAAACGGTCACTGTCGCTTTGATACGAGCAAGATCAGAAGTCACCAATGCATTTCTCGGTTTGTGACGAGTTTTATACTTTATATTGAATAAACATACGTATTTTATACCCTTATTTAATGTCATAAATGACACACATCAGATTAAATACACCAAGTTAAAAAATCAATCAAAACGAAGGTAACGAACGTTACGTTGATATTATCGTGATACAATAAATTGTACTATTAAATAAAATACATAATGTAACCGTTACAGTCCAAAAATGTGGTTTATCGTTAATTTGTAAAGGCAACATTGAATAATCGTCGTATGAAATGCATTAATATTTATTGTACTCCGAAGCAATGATTGCCAATTAAAATAAATATCCATAGCCGTTTTTGTTGTCTGTAAATGCTAGGTTAAATATATAATAGCGTAGGTGAATTTTAAAATAATTAAATGCTCTCAGTGTAAGAGTATCTGTATAATAATTCAAAATTATTCCTGATGATTGTTTGATGAAATTACGTACTTGATGGATTTATTTTGTAAAAAAGTAGCAAACGAGCAGACAGGTCACTTGATATTAAATGCTCATTGCAGTTCACGGACATCCATATCCAACCTCAAATAGGACGGGAGTCCTATCTTAGGTTGTTTGTGGATGCGTTGCTGCTCTTGAGGTCTTAGTTGGAATGCCTCCTGTCCAGTTATTCTGCCTAACCGCACCCCTCAAACCGAAACACAGCAGTGCTCACACTACTGCTAAACGGCAGAAATGGGAGCAGGGATAGTGCTGCCACAGACGAGATTTCGACATAAGGCTCTACCACCATTAAACAAGTAAACAATTACAAACTACAGTGGGAGTTCAGGGCAAATTATTATGATGATCCAGGTACGCCGCGTTTACGTGCGCATTTGTGCGTAAGAATCGAATGACAACTCTATACTTGTGAAAATTGATCCACCAATGTTCGCGCGATACCTGCTCGCGGTCACGATTTTAATTCCAATACATACGAGACATTATGGAATGACCTTTAATTTTATAAAACTTAACGGTACTGGCCAACTATACCTGTGGGTCCTACTACTACTACTACTAAAGCACTACGCTCGTGAAGTGCAGATTGGAGAACTCATAAATGCAGGTACTGTCACAGTGTACTTGTTGGATTCGATCCCGCAGGATCTCAAACCTCTACACTGTTTTAATTATGATTGTTAATCTGACTATGAGATATGAGGTTAAATACTTAAAGAACTCTATCAACCTACGAATATAAAAACGCATCATTTAAATATATGAGTACTTTAGGTTAACAAATCCCAAAATTCAACAGGTAATGAGGCAGAAGAATTTATAAAAGCTGAAAAGATCGCTAGAGTAGCTCTTGAACTTACGAAACTGCTTTCATAGTTGCATTCAACCGAATCTGCGATTAAAAATCTCGGCTTCTCGTTTTGTTTTTTCTGTTCTCCAAAAGGAAGTGGCGTATTAATTAATTCCCTCATCAATCATTGCCTTTCTCGCTTGAAGCCGACGTCATTCACATTGTTACAACTCGACGGATTCTGGCGAAAATAAAAGTTACGGCTACATCTCACTTTGTGTTTATTACTGTGGTATTGGTTACGAAATTGGAGTGTGACAGCATTTCGCGATACAATACAATGGAAAACAAACGTTAATACGCTGATGGAAATAATAATACGCGGAAACTTTATAATAACACGTACGTATCGATATGCCACTGCAGGTGTTGTTACAGTTGGATTAGTTTCAGAATAATTTGTATTTTTAATCGTGTGTCAATATAAGGTGTAACGTTTAGCAGTAATTATTAAATAAAATAGGCAGAAAGAAAAATCACTTTGTCTTTTAGTATATGAATGGGAACATCACTCAACTTTTAAGGCTCACCTGCGGCACTATTTGTGCCGTAAACAGCCGTACCTACTCGCACCGCTGTGTTTCGATTTGATGGGTATTGTGTGGCTGACTAGACTATAGTAGCAGTGCATAAATATACAACAACAGACAGTATATATAGTTTAGAGGGACAGCAGTTTTAGAATGCTGCGGCGGCACCGCCGTTACGCCTGTTTTTGCTGCAATACATCAGTGTGAGCACTGCTTTGTTTCGGTTTGAAATGTGTGGTTAAACAGAATATACTGTACAGGACATAGCAAAGCATCCGTATGAGCTCAGATAGGACTTCAGACCTATTTGAAGATGGATATGGATGTCGATGGGTCGTAGTGACCAATTAACACGCTATTATCTTAAATAAAATGTTTTTTATAATAGAACCGAAACGAAAAACCACTATTTCTCATACTAAATAAGCTAAGATAACATCTCTTGAAGAATTTTAATATTCATGACGTCGGTAAACGCTTGACATCTATA
The DNA here is from genome assembly GCA_018250115.1 of Doberes anticus. Classification (NCBI taxonomy): domain Eukaryota; kingdom Metazoa; phylum Arthropoda; class Insecta; order Lepidoptera; family Hesperiidae; genus Doberes; species Doberes anticus. Next base: position 2,543 of record DWKW01001976.1, on the reverse strand, counting down.
GTAGTTTTTCGAATGATTTTTGTTCATATTTCAAATATAAAGAAAGAAATCCATCTAGAAATCCAGAAATCCAGTGAATGTCTGACCATCGTCCACATATGCCAATTTTCGCTCGTCAATCTTGATCGTTAATTCCAGCTACGAACGCCTAAGACGTGGAAGCGCCTAATGAGGCGCTTTTCCTAATAAGATATTCCCAGTTCGTCGCTGGGTTCTTAAAGGAGGAGTTATTCTTGAAACAAATATTCCCTTGATTTTATACTTTGTTTTACACAAAGTTTGTAAAGGCACATAACTAAAAAAAAGATTTTATTGGCTCGAATTTCTCTATATCTACTTTTGTACAGAATTTTACGAGCAGATCTGTGATTCCATAAAAGGAAAATTTCCGCTAATCCAAATCCACACATCTGGACGTAATCTAATAACACGATCTATGCGTTTTCCTCCTAGAGAGATGGACAACGAAACGAGGGAAACGTTAGCTATTTCAACGCAATCTTTTGACTTCCGGTCCGGGCGCCATGGGGCAATTAGCCACCGGAAGTGTACTAATGGGGTACACAGACGTAAATGTAATTTTGTTACTCATAAGCTGTTCATGAACGAGTGTAATGGTGATTTCAGAGCGAATAATTAGAAGTTTAATGAGGGTTTTCCATTAAGCTGCAGGAAGGAGAAGATTCGCATTTTATTTTTAGCCCTTAATTACTACGCAAGTTACAATCTAAGATGCAAGCCACTTGACGGCAAATAATCATTGTGTACCACTAACTACTGGTTGATAATTACGTAAAGGAAATTTAATTAAATTTCTAAGTAAAGAAAAAACATAACATTTCCACTACTTCAACATCGATTTCTAATGCTCAAAGATAAATATTTGTACTTACTGACCTCCATATTTCGCCTCTGAATAATAAGGAATAGAAAAGAAAACATACCCTCAACGCAATCAAGACGAAAATATTTTTGCGTTATTGTAATTCACATCGTCAAGGGAATGTTTTTGGGCAAATATTTATTGAGACATTATTCGAAGTTCAGTTGTGACTTTGCTTCAAAACAGCTAGAACTTGGAAACTTAGCGTTTGGCAAACCAAACAAGGTGTGCCTGTGTGAAATCTCATTTACGAAAATCCGCAGAAAAGTTGGCAAGGTGGTGGCGGTTAGCAAGATTAAGTAAACAGTAGAGCTCGGTGTACATCACCTGCCTTCGCAATAAACTCGCACGAGGCTAGGCCTGCCGACTTCTTTTATTTCAATTTCCCTTTACAAAGTTCGACTATTGTTTCGCTCTCGCTAAGGAATAACTTTAGCTTTATCTTCAGATGTAAGAATTCATTAAGAAGGGTTATGAGCCCAGACTTTTCGACAACTGATTCCGATTTTATATTTGGTTTTATCAGTAGGTAGAGTCGTTTGCAAACATTTTTGCAGAAATTTATATACAAAGCCATGTAACCTAAAAAATGATAACCTATCGAAATGGGAACTCTACCTCAATATTTTTATTATCTACAATCTCATTTTTCATACCCTATTCATTAATTAACAAATAAATGCAATAAAGAGTAATATTTCGTATTGACTTGTTACAAATAACCACTAAACTTGTTCATCTTAACAGATTTTATTAATAATATTATGTAATTAAGACTGCGTGCCAATTCATTTATAACAAATTATTCAAATAATATTAAATGTATTAAATATGTAACATAATTTTAAATAAGTCGATATGGTATTTAACAGATTCATATTCAGCCACAGTTATAGCTCGTCAATATCTTATAATAAAATACATTAATATGTCACTGTTTGTATGTAATTCTCACATGTAATTTTTTATACAATTTACAATATTCTAAACATTTTTTAAACAAAATTGAAAAAAGTATTTTAGCATGGATTCAAAAAATGTCGAAATATGTTTTTATTTCTTCAGACGTACTAATAATTCCCTCGTTCGTTGCGTTTAAATAAGTAAGCCATGGGATGGGATGCTTCACCTGCTGCTATTTGTCTAATAAGTAAACTTTTTGTTAAAGGACACCGGATCGCAAAGATTCTAGACCTTCGTAACATTTGTACGTGCCTTTTGTACGAGTTTAATTTTATTCCTTTTACATGGAATATAGAGAATACTAGCGTTAATCAGCGACTTCGTAAGAAATAACGAAGGGGAATATTTAGTAAGAATCCTTTGTTGTACCGGTATAAAAAAAATCTTATATATTATTTCAGGTCATACTCCAATTGTGTGCGAAATCCCACTGCAATGTATTCATTGACGGGATAAAAAAAACTTTGTATATTTATATAAGAAGCAAACGACATGCTCGACAAGCAAGATTTTTTATGTAATCACTACCACACGTGAACATTCACATCCAACTTCAAATAGGCCCGAAGTTTATCTAAGGTCGTTCGTGTATGCGTCACTGCTTCTGATATAAGAAGTTGGAATACTTCCTGTCAAGTGTATGTTACAACATCCTTTAAATATGTGATTAATAGGCAGAAACAGTTTCAATGGTGCT
>DWKW01001975.1:0-11672 GCA_018250115.1 Doberes anticus | reverse complement strand
GTGTGGTAAGGCAGAAGACACCGGACAAGAGGCATTCCAGCTTAGTCCTCATGAGCAGCAATTTTCATCCTATTTGAGATCGATATAGATGTACATGGGCTGGAGTGACAATTTAACATTATGTGTCTTGCATGCTAGCTTGCTATTCTATTAACATAAAAAAAAATATGCGTTGCGATGACACACCGTGCGGTGCTGTTACTCAAATAATTGCAAACATATTTAACTTAATGCACAAAGAAAACGTTGAATCTTAAGGCTTATTTTTTCATCATTGTGAACCTATTATTGTCCCACTACTAGACATAAGTCCTCTCAGAGATGAGAATATCTAGACCATAGTCCAACGCGTTGCTCAAGTGCGGATTAGACTTCACAGGCTTATGGTAATGGTATGGTAATGGCATAAAGGTCTTTTTACGATATTTTCCTTCACAGTTAAAGCGGGTGATAATTGGTCATCATTAAGAAATAATTTTAAATAATACTTTCGGAAAATTAGATATACGTGCTGCGATTTTAACTCCGCGTAACCGGAGCGATCCACTCTAAATTCTTAACGAAGCCTATTGGTTAAGATTAATATATCAGTAATTATTTCATATCTAGACATAACAATCGTGAAATTAATATCACGTTACAATAGACAGAAATAATAAACGTGCAAAATGTAAACTTCTGCGGCAACTTAGTTTACATAAGAATAACCGCAAACAAACAAGAATGAAAAACACTGTTGATAGCTGAGAAAAATACCCGACCGGCTGATAACAGATGACTTCGTTACCTTGATTTACTCGCTTCTGTTTGTCACAAATACAACTTTCATGAATAACATCTATTTGCTGAGAATTTTTCTCAGGTTTCGCCATAATATTTGATAAGGAAAATTGTGATAATATTTGTTGAGCTAAGATAAACGAAAAAAGGAAGTGTACCTAGGTATAGTTTATTTCGTGTAATTTATTGACTCTAGCGTGACCAGCATTTATTATCACTCGCTTAACGGTGAAGGAAAACATCGTCAGAAGAGTTCCTGAGAGTTCTCCATGATGTTCTCAAAGGCACGTGAAGTTCGCCAATCCGCACTTGGCCCGCGTGGTGGACTATGGCCTAAACTCTCTCATCTTTGAAAGGAAACCCATTCCCAGCAGTGCGAAAATTAATGAGTTTTTAATATTTAATGATTCTTAAAGAAAACAAGCTCAACGGCAGTACCGTCTGACGGTAAGGTAGATTCGCAAATAATTATTTTTACTTTTGGTCAACGTATTGACAAATTGTAAATCGTAAAAGGATATTTTAGTCGAGACTATCATTTGAGTGTTACGCAAAAAATTGTTTATGTGAATTTTTCAAAATTTTGGGTCATTTTTAAATGAATAAAATCGTATTACAACATGACTCTATATTATTGCAATAAGGTTTTGTAACGACTTTGATGTCGCTATTAAATATTTCGTCACGTATGCTTTTTATACATAATAATCTATATGAATAATGCAACAGACGAGTGACTACAAAATAAATTACTATTTTAAGTCCGCGTTATACAGTAATACCACTTTGCACGTGCAAACAAGTTGCTAAAATACTTCGTCGACTTAAAGTTTTAAAAATATCCCATCGTATAGCAGTTGTTACATGATAAATGAGCCGTGTCAATGCACCTATCGGCCACGCGGCGCTACGAATGAGAAATGACTTGCCCCATTTGACGTATGACAGGCGATAACTCTACTGTTGTTTCCGCTTTTTATAAGCAAACATAATATATTGCCTTTTAATATAAAAAGATACCATATTTTTTACGAAATGGCTTAAATGGCAAAACAATACGTTCTCGAGCAGTTATAATAAGTCAAAACAATCCGTCAGCTTTGGAAGCCTTTGGACGTCACTACTCGAGCGTATCTCCCCAAGGGATCCGGCCTCATGATGGTTAGCGGTCACCTGCTTCGAGAAGTCATCAAGGATTATCTTATTCGAACTGAGCAGTCCTGTGATCTCTGAATCCTTTAATACTTCTTAATATATTTCATATTAATAGTATATGATTGAGGAGCTAATTGTACACTAAATTGTTTTCCTCGTCGACACTGTTGTAACATGCATAATATTTAAAAATGAAATCTGACTTCAAGCTGAGTAATTCTAAATTCATCATTCAAATTTCTGCCGCCTTGGGAATCGAACCCTGGATCCTCCGAACGGCAGACCGCACGTCGACTACGGCGCTATACGGGTCGTCATTAATAGAGCAGGGATTTGCGTAATAGCAGGAATACAGTTAAGACCCTAGAAACAGGACCGAAGACTGAATTCATTATACCGATGCAGGCCTTAAGGCTACAGAAATGGGCAATTTATCTTAACTGAGCTCAAACTTTGCGTATAAACGTAATAACCAGCGTAAATCGTCTGTTTTATTAGAACACTGGCGGAATTATGATATCGTTAAAATGTACAAAGTTTTTTTTTCCCTAATATTTGGGGTTTTGATGTAAGTAAATCAAACAAATTGTTGTAGCATTTGTTGGAGCTTACATTACTACCGTTTCTGAAATAGACTGTGTTTGTTTAATTTTTGACCACGTCTTTATTTATTTTACAAATCAACCTTATCAACAACAGCCTATTACTGTCCCACTGTTGGGCATATCAACACATGTCACGATTTTTTTTTAATTTATGCTAAACAAGGGTTTGACAATAACCCTAGCGCGGGGCAGACGACACTGGACAGGAGGCATTCCAACTTAGTCCTCTGGAGCAGCAATGCATCCACATACAACGTCACAGATAGAACTTCTGTCCTAGTTGAGGTATAATCTAGATGGCCATGGGCTGCAGTGACCCCTTAACATCATATCGAATAATAAAAAAGTGTATCCACTAGCCTGGCTGTAGCCACAAAAAGCTACCTGCAGTAATTACGGAATCACAAAATAACTGGCGGTCAAATTCTTACTTCGATCGGTGCCGCAACTCAGAAAAAGGTACCCACATTAACTGCAAAAAACTCAAAAAGATTGATAATTAGCAGTGTTTACTTCTGGCATTCCTTCCAGTCATTTATTTCACAGAGTTTTTCTACCACACCGACCAAATAGACGAACGTAATTACAGACTTGGGAGGGTACTTCGTGGGGAATTAAAAAATAACATTTAAATTCCTTTTAGGGACTTTGATAAAGGAATTGGTCGTTTTTTGTCATATTCGTATTTCTTTGTCTTTTTTGGAAATATTCATCCCATTATTTTACAGGACGATAAAATGACCTTGATAATTGGTTAAAAAATTCTTGCATTTTAGTGTTACTGATTGGGCAAAATTACTATTAATTTAAGTCTTTCTCGACGTTCTTCCTCCTGATAGTTTACTAAACTTATGTACAACCAATGTGTTAGACATTGGCTATCTGTCAGCCATCATCACACATCACACACAGTCGCTGTTCACCTTAAACACCTTAACCTTGAAAGACGACCCGTATGGCACAGTGATCAACATGCCGGTCTGCCGTTCGGAGGGTCCTGGGTTCGTAATCTAACGGGGCAGAAATTTAAATGTTAAAATTTAGATTTCTGTTTCTAGTCTGGATGCAAGAAGAACACAACTTCTTTCTGTATGTCTATGGCATCAACGACATAATGGTAGGCGGCTATTAGTGCGAATCGTTGTTAATTCATTTGTTGCAAAGGCTTTTTGTAGAGCATCATATTACAGCTGATTGTGAATATATCCGTTTGTAACTTGTTTCATTGCCTCTAGCCAAAATGATTTATCTAATTAATTAAATATCTATTCAGTCTGAGACTTTGGAAAATAACAAAAATATACCGTAATGAGGCAAGCAATGGATATGTCATGTGATCTAGCGTAAAGAAATTGAAATTGGTAGCCAATGATCGTATAACTGAAAACTGCTATACCTACCAAGACCGTCAAAGCTTGGAACCGTTTGCCACTTGGTTAGATCCTCTTATCGCCAAATGGTCAAAAATAATGTTCCAGTATTCAGCAGAGTTCAGAGGAATGCTCGAGGTCTTCTCTCTCTCCAACCCATATCAGTCCACTGCTGGGTAAAGACCTCTCCCAAGGTCACTACTGATGGGATGACAGGTCTATTCCAAAAAATAATATCACAAACTGGTGTCACAATCGTTGTCGCCACAAAAGTTATGAAAGGTTCAAACTTGTAGAAGGCTTTACTTTTCAATTAAATTCAACTTAAACTACAAATTCACACATCACGAAGATGGAAATGGCAATACCACTCTAAAAACAACAACAAGAAAACTTAATTTTTTACTTGTATGCGTATTAAATATATTTCCAAGATCATTATACAATTTTACGTAAATTAATAAAATATATAGACAATTCCTCTCCCATACTTCACCGTTCAACGCAACTGGTGTTACCCGCAACAAACTTCTTCCTTTGACTCGGGGAGCATGTCGTGTAGTAACTTCGAGATTTCCGCTGTGTACGGTTGGCTGTTGTTGTGTTGGTTAAGGAAAGTTATAAAGTTAAAATGTCTTTAGAAACTCAAAACAACAAATTTCACATACGTTGCTTGTTATCGAAACTCCAAACAACAAAGCAAATAAAATATGAAAAAAGATGCGCAAATATTTTGTATTATGTGTTACTTTTTATTTCACTTTGACTGTAGCACAGTGACACTTGTCACTGTAGCTCGTGAGTAAACATACCTAACGTTGGACGCGGATGGGTAGCTACGCCTGAGGACCTCACCTTTCAAGCTGTAACATAAAAGTTACAGTGCTGTTTTACGGTAGACATAGGAGCAGCCGTAGTACGGGTCATTATTATTAAATTGGTGAAGGAACTATCGTAAGATGCCTATAATTAAAACTTCATGAATAAGAATTTTCCATAATGTTGTCATCGGCTTTTGAAGTTCGCAAATCGGCACTTAACAATAACAATAAAAAAAATATAGTGCATAGCAGCAATAAAAAAAAACAGCATAGTGGTACCTACGCCGTACATACCATACCGTTTGTCAGATAATATTAAAATTTGCAAAGCTCACTTCGTTAGAGTGAATACACTCTCGTATGCCATACCCACTCCCAACTTGATTATAAACTTCACGTTTCTATATCTCATGAACACAACTTTCCGACAGGTTTGTTCAAAGTTTGATTGAATGTCTGATCAGGAAACTTTTTCGGTCACACGTATGAAAAGACTTATAGCATTATCCTAAAAGTTAGTATGGCAGTAGTAACATTATAAGTTTAACAATAGCCACAGAAATTCTATGTCGTAGTTGTATTTATTTTCTTTCCATATGTTTCGGGCGCAACAAAAACTCCTGTATAAAGCTCATTTCAGGCTATTACGAAACTTTTGTAACATACAATGTTATGAAATAAAGCCAGTTATCAAACTTGGAGTTCAATATAAAATGATGAATTATAAAATTGTAACGCGTCTCCACTCTGTAAGTTACATTAATTTTAGTACAAATGTCCGATAACGGTTATTTAGTTTTCTTTAGAAAGAATTTTTTTTTTTAATTCTTGTCTGTTTGTATGTTCGTTCGCCTAACTAATCGCGTAGCCAAATAACCAATAACCAATGGCCAAAATACTGAATAGATTTTACTGTGATATTCAAAGCTTCAAATCACGTACTTAAACTTAAATACTGCCATGAAGAACAAGAACTAGTACAAAAAAATATATATGTAGTTTGATCTTCTGTCATGTAACACAGGATGTCAAATAAAACGGGTATGCTGTGTTTTCACTGATAAGCGGTGACAACATCACAATAAGTATACTAGTGGAAAATGAAATTGTTCCATTGCATTTTAGTTCGTGTTCGACTAATAAATTTTCATTCTTTCCATATTTTCAAGTCAACTTCTATAGCACACTGGTCGGCAAATCGGTCTACCATTTTAACGGGTCTTGAGTATTCCCTGCAGAACAGAACAAGAAATAATAAATTTAGACCTTTGTTCTCAGTCTAATTATTTGCGTTTTCTCTGTAAATGTCCATGATACCCATGGAGGAATACTAGTAAGGCCATCATATTTCGGATTTAGAATTTAGAAGTTCTTGTAGGTCTCATGAAAAAAATATCTATTCCGTTAAAAGATTATATTAAAACAGTACACTCGAGATTCCATGCCAGTAATAGAAGAGTTTTATAATTTACACCCTTGTCACTGCTTAACAAGCTGTTAATTTCGTATAAAATCGCAAATTGTTTAAGTCGGTTTACCAAAACTTTGTACGTCTATCAGTAATTAATCTTGACAGAGCCGCCCAAAGGATTAAGTATACATTTACTTCAAATTAATTGCTCAAGCTAATTGGTTATTCTCAAACTTGCGGTGATGTCTTTATGGGACGAAAGTCTAATAAAATTAAAATTACTTTGCTACATCGCTAAAACAGAGATTGTTTGAATTTTTAGCAAGAGTAATTATTTAGTTCGTCATTTTTGTAGTTTCAATTGAAAATTAAAATTGAGGGAAAATACGGTACAAAAAATATATTTTCCAGCTGTCCCAGATGTAGGATAATGTTTCTACGTACTCGTGTATGGATTTGTTTGTTGGATGGAGCCAAAACGGCTTGATGGATTTTGAAGTGTAAAGTACCGTTAGATTTGTCTTCATCTCAGAAGTGGCACGAATAGTGTCATGAGCGTCAGGAGGGTATAATTTATAGGCTAGAAGCGCACTACAAGAAATTTAACTACATCTTTTGATTTCTTTTTAAGACAATCGGGATTATTTTGTTAATAACATTAAATACAAGATGTATTCATTGTTCGGATATCTTTTACGCAGTAGGTATGTCTGTTAAAAGATTAGAGATGTTATTGAATATTACTGGATTTCAATAACATTGTCACATTAATTAATATATAAAAAAAATATCTGCCATAAATTTAAGCAATCATGATGAAGTAGAACTTGGGGTACAACTTGCCTCGCTGTAGTATGTACCGACGTACATTTAGGTCATTTAAAGTTAATTGTGCGATCGGTTTACTATGATGCCAACTACCGAACTGCCTTGCACCATCGAACCACTATTCGAATAGCCATTATATCCACACCAGGTGAAAATATAGCAGTCGTCGAGTGTTATATGGCCGTTGGTCTGTGAGGTTTATATTACATTAACAAACTAGCATGATAATCTGATATTAAATGGTCACTACCGACCATGGCAATCTTTAGATATAAAATTCTACCTATCAACAAGTCTGGTCTGTTTGTCTTTAATATAACAAAAATATTACTTATATTACTTCGTACTAGTAATTACATATCAGATCTCAATTCATTTGAGACGGATTTATTTGAGGGATAAATATATCCAAGAATAACATATTTTTCCCTAGTGCCTTTGAAACTTGTTCCTTGAGATATTTAATTACTTACTAAATTAGTCCAAGGTAAATTAACTTGAGCTTCGTCTCATATTGGATTTCACATATTATCTTTATACGCCGTAATTTACTATACTATCATAACAGGCTTCGTAACAAATACTAAGTAAGACGAATAATATTTAATTACAATCAAGGTTTCCATAGTAACTTTAGCGGGTCAAAAATGTTGATACTGGTAACTTTGAAAATCGCTTTTATATTCTGTTTTTCATAATTGAATGGTGGTAGAGTCTTATGTCGAGCCTGTTGTCAAGTGGTCACAGCAGGCTATGGACATTAAACTTCAACTAGGACGGAAGTCCTATCTGAGTTTGTATGTGGTTGTGTTGGTACTCCTGTGGACTAACTTGAAATAAAATGCATTCTGCTTAACTTCACAATTCAAACCGAAACAGAGAAGTTCTAATACTGCTGCTTTACGACAGAAATAGATGTAGCGGTAATCCCGCCGCAGTCGAGCTTTCGTCATAAGACTCTGCCACCATCATTTCTTCAAATCTTTATATTTTTGTATTTTATCATATAAAAACCAACAAACTGACATACAGTCATACTTGGAGGTAAGACGTTAGCGTCGACTATCGCCAATTTTAAAACCAGAAAGCGTTGAAATTAAATGAAACGCATAGTGCGTTTCTAGCTCACCTCCTCCTGAAATGTCTCATGTCACAGCCAATGATAGAATACCTTAGGGCTTGTTCCTTACTTGCAAAGACTGTTAACCGTTGATTACTGTTGGTTTACATTAAAAACTTTACATGCATATTGATTACAAAAACGGTATTTTTCGTCGCAAAAGCATAATTTCATAAAGCAACTCCCACATGCTCGCAACCACTACGATCAAGCCGTAAAAACGGTAGTTCGATCATAAATCCCGTATGCCCATAACATATTTGTTAACCCTCCTTCAATTTACGCTTTGCTTCTCCCATTCGGCAAGATCGGTACGTGTGGCGGTCTATATTCAACTTTAACCCATCGTAATAAGGGAGCGAACATGAATACCGATGCAAATTAAAGGTTCCAGTTTTCAGGACGCGATGCCGAAGCCATTTTTCTGTACCCTCCTTCCAATATGTTAGCGGAATGGTGAAATTCACCATCTATCTTGTAAGCGTTCCATTATGCAAATCAGTGTTGTGGAACCAGTAAATATATGTACGTAAACGAGGATGGACAGGTTTCCGAAGATAACGCCGGAGATGAGATGTTAAGCGAACAAGTTAGTTCAAGTTCATTGACTCATGATACTACTAATAGTCAATATTTAAGGCTTACGTAAAGGTATTTTACATTACATTTTCTGGAATTTCATTTGAAAATTATGCAGCCAACAGGCTGTAGATATACAGCAGCCGGGCTCGGGTCACCGAAAAGCAGCCAGTCGACGGCTTTCGATTTGCTGATTAATTTCTCCGTAGCAAAGGTAATTACGAATCCCAAAATAAGCCTGGCTGCAACGAGTGCGGAGCGCCTGCAGTTAATTTTATATTATTAGGTATCTTTGTTTCGATCTGGCTGTGAGCGGATAGTTGGCTGTAATGCAATTGTGTGCATTGTAGATATTTGCTGCCACATTTAGCAATTCTTGACCATACTATTAGTAGTAGTAGCTGACCTCGAGGAAGTTGCCAATAGCGTTCATAGTCTGGATACTAAAGCCTACTTAACTCTGTTTCTTGTCTTAGCTTTTCTAATAGTAAGGAAAGAACGGTCATCTATAATCCACCAATTTAAGTCATTTGCTTAATAAATTAGTTTTAAATACTTACTGTATAAAAATAATCATTCGCGAACTTATGCTTGTTACGAGGTATAGAATAAACTAATTCATTAACGATACCTTTGGAAAATCCACAAGTTTTACAAGAGTAGATTTGTATGCACTAGCTCTACGGACATCATTCATTCCCTCATTCATTTGCAGCTATCATTAACGTTTTCATTTACGTTTCGTGCCTGTAAAGTTTCTATAATTACTGATGGATTGATTTACGTGAAATGTACTCAAACATATTTGATTAAACATGTCTACATACCTTTAACTCTAAATTAAATATGTAGCACGCTTTTATAGTTTTGTCGTTTAAATATTTAACGTCAAATTTTAATAAAGAACCATAAAGCTTTTGAATATTTTTGAGACATTATAATTTATTTAGAAAATGAACTTTATTAAGAAAATTACAATAATTTTCTACAACTCTCGAATAGGATTTACACTACTTGAATATTTCGCGAAGATGATTTCAGTATTCCATGATGTACTCTTAGCATCACGTCTTAAAACCGTCGAACGTTAGTAGTTAGAGTTCCAGAATGGATTTACCAGGTTTAGGGACAAATCTCAAGAAGGTGGTAGAGTCTTATGTCAAAAACAAGCCTGCGGCTGCACTACCAATGTGCCTATTTCTACCATAAAGCAGCAGTGTGAGAACTGTTGAGTTTCGGTCTGAAGGGTGTCGTTAGGCAGAGAACACCGGACAAGAGGCAGTCCAACTTAGTCCTCATGAGTAGCAACGCATCCACATACGACCCCAGATAGGATCGTCTAGATGTGTTGACCACTTAATATCAGGTGGCCTGGATGCTCGCTTGCTACTCTTTTAAGATAAAAAATAATGTAAGAACATTCTTCAACAGTTTAACCGAGGAGAATCAAATCACATCTACGACAATGTCAGTGGTGACGAATCTTGGATTTATGCTAATGATCAATTTTCTAAGCAGCAGTCAACTGTCTGGGTCTTCCAAGATGAAGCAAAACCGACAAAAGTAGTTCGCTCTCGAAGCACTTCAAAGGAGATGGTGGCGACGTTCGTAGCTAAAACTGGTCATGTTGCGACAATTGAGATACAGGACCGCAGGACAGTTAATGCAGAGTGGTATACCATAGTTTGCTTGCCACAAATTGTCGCTGAGCTTCCAAACAGAATGCAACGCATCATCCTGCATCATGGCAACAACGATTGAGTTGCAGCAGAAAAATGTCGAAATTCTGGACCACTATTATTTTTGTTTCTTCCCCAAAAATAAAAAATAAAATCTTTGTGGACATCGGTGTCAGAATAGTAAAGAATTAGTCTAAGCTTATGAATCGAACCTTTTAACCCTAACTTCAGAGTGGAACAAATGATTTAAAAATTCGTTTGAGTGCATGTAAAAGTGCATCAAATATCGCGGTGAATACTTCGAAAAGCCATAAAATACATGCAAGGCCATTATTCTTTATTTTTCCCTCAAACGATAAAACTTTATAGGCTTGCCTTGTACAGCATTTTTGCAAGCTTTTATGAATTTCACTTTTAGTTAATATGTCAGTTCGTGTGTTTCATTTCAAATCTCACATACTGATGTAGGAATAAGGAAAACAGCGGGAAACCGCTGGATTCAGAAGGCGCAGGACCGGACGGAGTGGCGCCAATTGGGGGAGGCATATGTCCAGCAGTGGACCTCTAAAGACTGATGGATGGATGGATACTGATGTAGGAATCAGAGAGGACTTGAAGGTCAAGAGAGTTGAAATTTTGTAAATACGTTCAGTTTCGATAACAATACATTTGTTATTAAAAAGACCATGCTATTATGATCGTCTCCAAGCGAGGAAACTTCACAACGGTTAACGAGTTTGTACGCTGCAAACATTTAGTTTGAGTAACCTTTTAACTGGATTTTCACGTAAACAAAATACGCTCAACCTCTTCGAATTACAGAGTCATGTGGAAAGTGCTCGGGTATAAAATTAGAAAGCGTATAAAGTAGTCACGTTACACTTAAATCGGGGCACAAAGGATTCCTTTGTGAATTTCACAAAGTCAAAATTGGTTTCAATTAGATAGGAACTTTATAGTTCCTATAGTTAAGGAACTATCTTAAAGTTTTTGCTAATTCGACAAGTGAGTGAATAGCCCACCGGATCTCCGGTGGGTCCGGGTTCAATCCTTGGACGTACCTCGAAACTTTGGAAATTGTTATTAATGTATATTTCTAAATTATGAGCGTATTATAAATTAACTATCGCTCTCTTTAACGGTAAAGGAAGACGTCATGGGTAAACCTGCATGCCTGCATTCACAAAGGCATAATTCCGCGAATCCGCACTTGGCCATTGTGGTGGACTACGGTCTGGACACTCTTATCTCTGAGAGAAGACCCGTGCCCATCAGTGGGATAATAATCGGTTGATAGTGATGGTATAGTAGGAAATAAACACAC
>DWKW01001974.1:0-11673 GCA_018250115.1 Doberes anticus | reverse complement strand
TAAACGTGCGGGCTGCTGCGGTTCGGAGGGTCCTGGGTTCGATTCCCAGCTGGGCAGGAATTTTAATGACGAATTTAAATTTCTGTACCCGGTCTGGATGTTTGTGGGCTTGTTCCTGTGTGTGTCCATGACAAACACGACACATGTTAAATCCTACTTTGGGGCTACGAGTGTGAAGCGTTAAATAAAAAATCACAAAATATTGATTTTCATTTTTAAAAATGTATATGATATAAGGCTAATTCAGTAAATATGTATATTTTTAATGTCTATATGTATTGTCAATTTATAATTTGTCTATGTTAATATCTAAACGAAAAGCATTTAAAAAAAAGATTGTGATTTGTCTTTTCGACTGGGACTGCCATCAGGCTTATTTTTATACTAAACCTAGCAAACTGGCAGCTAGCTAAATCGTTGCCTTAGCCTATGTGCACAAAAAATACCTAAGAACTTGTTACTGTACTTAGGGCTTCAAATCAGTCTTACATATATTGTTATGTACAATTTACTCTTCAGAGTTAACTATGAAACACACCTGAAACTGAATTTAAATCTTTTATTTATCAAGTACCTATGAACACAATATCTATAGCCTCCCAAAAAGTTGTTTCAAACCAAGTGTAGGTAAATCGAAAATATGGGGGCATAAAATATTTCCACGGTAGAAAAGGGCGTTGAAGATTATGATTGCTATACATTGCGAACGGTTAAAGATAGTAATCATTAGAATAAAGTAGGTCGTTTCACAAATACCGCAGTCCATTAGTGCTCAATATCTCAAGCACGCAGTTCTTTGTTATTCTACTGGAGCGCAGTGGCGTTGAGCGCTTTGCTTTAGATATTGGAAAACGGTAATGTACTCGACGAGATTTAGTGCTGAGCACCCGCCCCGACTCCGGCTCACACCCTCGCACTGTCGTCGCCTCTACAATTTTGGATTTTAAATTTTGATTTAAGACGGAGTCCGTGCTTCTTTCAGAATTGTATTATAATATTAAATGTGAATACAAAATCTTTACCCCTATACTTGTGTACATTATATGTTTGGAATATAAATAAGAACCCCTTTTGTTAAAGCTATCCTGCCTTTGTGTTGTTAAACCCACAATATCGTCCAAACAACTTTTTGATTAAATTGTAGCATTTTTTAAGCAAATAATATGCTCCAATTAATAAGGATTGTGAGATTAGTTGATTACTGAAGAACGATGCCGCAGGGTTATTTCGTTATCGTGAACGTATCTCGCAAGAATATTTAGAGCCGTAATTAGACCGGCATTGAGACCAAATCTTTGTTCAATTTGCGACCAACGCCATAAGTTGAACCGCCTAAGTTTCTAGCTATTTAGGTTATTTCAATGGCTTAAACTTTATTGTACCTTATGCGTATACAATTTCTTTTTGTGAAAATTATTCCAGAAGCAATGTAAACATAAAAAAACGATGGGAGGTGGATAAATAGTTTTCTGTATATAACAGAAGTGCTAGCTAGGTAGCATAGCAGTAATCCGGTTTAAAGAAGGTTATGTCACACACGCATTTCCACTTGCACACGTATTGTTACAACACGTCTGCAACGATGTAGATCCTATTATAGTTTTGGATTGCCAACAGAATTTACTTTCAAATTAAGATTTTTTTGATAACGATTCCAATGAGAAATTATAAAATACGTCTAATGCAAAAAAATTGCAAAAATGCAATTTATCATACGAAAACGATATAATTAATAAAACCTACGTATTTTACGAAATCTACTAAACAGAGACGCCAATAGGCTAATTATCTAGAAGTTATTATGATTCCAACTACAATGAACATAACATTGTAGAATAATAATAATCCTAAGTTTCCATGTAGAAGAAGTAACAAACAGAAACAGGACAGCGACACCCATTAATACTGGTAAGAAAACTAAAGGAAATATCGTTACAAAGGAATTAGACCTCCCTCTCCCACGTAGCTTACAGGATAATTCCTTGCGTATGGAGAGAACATAAAAAATCTCACCCCGACACAAGCATCCACGTTAATTAACTATGGGGACGAAGCTGGAATAAGCGAACTGGACTAAAGACACAGGATTAAATCCTAAAAGAGAATAATCATAATTATTGTGTTGCCAACATACTGCTAGTGTTGTAACCAAAAAGGTTGGTACATGCTTAAGATTTTTTTTTACTTATCGCAATTAGACTATTTTAAGGGCTCATTTTATAACTTTAAATTTGAGGATGCAAAAGATCCGAAATTACAATACATTTTTTGCATATGGTATAAAATAGGAGGTAAAATTATATACATTGTTAAAATGTTAAGGATAAAAAGTTGGAACTGTCCGCATTTGTAGTAAGAATTCGAGAATATTTCCCACAGTAACATAAAAGATGTTGAAAAAGAAAAGTGTTTACTAGGTGAATATTACGATGATGCGAATTCACCGCTTGTAATACGGGTTGGAATATGGCGTTTTTTTCAACAATAGCTGCGGCCGTGGCGCAGGTGTCAGGAATGTGGCTCTGTCGTAACTGCGAATCGCACAGGCCCGATTCTAATCAATACCGACATTATATATCGGTATTGGTTCCGAACAATATTTGTTAAATTAAATTACTTAGACATTGAGAATGTGTTGTGCGTTGTATTATTAGTGTAACGAATAGTGCAATTTATTGTTTCATTTAACAGGTGCCGATATTTAAAAATATTCTATGAAAGCATTCATGTTAAAATCTTTACTGGAAAAATAAATTATTGCTTGTATTTCCTTATTTAACGTAACTATTTTTAAACTCTGATACTTGCATTTTATATTTATTAGTATTTTTTGGTGTGCATCGTGTGCATGAAATTTTTCAAAAGATTTGACAGAGTTTGTGAATGATAAGACATTAAAATTATGTTATATAGGTATGATGTATATTACAACATATATATATGTATAGGTATGATGAAGATCATACGGTTAACGAGCTGAATCATATATGTTTCGCGAAGCAACGGAAATATGCCTACTGTTAAAAGATGGGACCGATGGACAGGAGGTACAGTATGAATTCAATCAATAAAGACAAGAAAGTACCATTCATTCCACACCAGCTAGGCAGCTGTGGAAGTTTCTAATTAACGGAGAGTAAAAGCTTCTCTCTACATATCATATATAAACATCGGGGTAATAAAAAAGAATGATGTAAAGTGATTCGCGGTCACTGAACATAATTATTCCAAATTCGGCTGCTAACCACTGGATGCAATTAAAGCCACAGGTGTTCTCAGCTGAGAGTCATAGCTACGTTTAGTAAGAGAATCAATTGAGATCACGAGATCAAGCTTATGTAAATCAATAAGAGTGCAAAATAAGCGCACAAAGATACGGTTAGTGTTATGTCATGAAACCTAACTGAAAAAAGAAAAACAAACGAAGAAGGAGGGTAAATAGTACGTCAACATTCTCTTCGCGCCACCTCAGTTTCTCCTTGACCATGCATCTCGATGGAAATATCGGCATTTCATAAACGTTTAGTAGCCGTTGAGTAATAATTTTTTTTTTCTATTTTTTTTACCTTATATTATTTAAGACGAGTCCTAAATGATAAATGTACACAATAAAGGGAAGTTTAATAAATTTGTCTTCTGATTAAACCTGTTTTGATACATATACATTTTTTTCTGCTCAGCTATCATTTTTCCTTAAAAAGGACCTGAGGTAATAAAATACAGGAGACGAGTGGCAAAGAAAGGAAACATAAAATTTCGGGTGACGTCGTCCCTACCATAAATTTATCGACAGCTCGTGGTAACAGGCCATAAGGAAAATATTTATGAAGTAAAACAGCGTCGGCACGAAATTCATTAGCTAATTATTTAATCTACCAAGTTGACTGCGACAACCTTCTTTGTATCTACTTACTGATAATGTTTTATTCATTTATCGAAGATGGACACAAAATGCTACCCACTGAAGTTAAAAGAAAAAGTAAGCTACCCTCCCTGTAAAGAAATGTTTCTTGTAAATAATTGCACAATGAGTAATAGCGTAATGATTGTAAAGTTATTAATGGTTATTTCCAATAACCTGCAACAGTTTCATTATATTGGCGCACTAGATAATCATAGAGCCTAATTCAATTTCAAATGGACAGTATGCGAGAAGCATCCGTTTGGTATTCGACATGTACCGTTTAACGGAGCTATCTGCAGTGAGTTGACACGTTTAATTGAATGCCTGTTCCAGACATTAGGACGCGACAACAGTTATTAACAAGGGGCGGGGAGGACCAAGCGCGCATTTCATGTAGCGCATTGAATATTCTCTATTGTAATTTTAGTTGTGACGTGTAATAAAAAAACCAGATGCTTTGAACTTGATATAAACAGAAGATAAGCTTTCTGGTTTCTGTAAAGTTGAAATTACGATATTACAAAAATAAGAATAAGACTATAACATTATTTACAATTTAAATCTACAAAACACTTTTACAATAGTATTCTTCTTCTTTTGGTGCTATCTTCTAACGAACATCGGCTATTATTAAGGCTGCTCGAATCTTCGATACGACTGCTTGGGACAAAGATCGGGTGTTTTTTTGCAAGGTTTTTTAGCCATAAAGTTCATCTGCGCCCTATGCTGCGTTTTCCTTAGATCCTACCTTGAATTTATTAAACGAAGATGTTCGTATTTTGGATTTCGCATTATGAGGCCCCGGTACACAAACTTTGATACATACAAAACAACAACCATAGCGTAGCTTTGTTCTGTGTAAGCAAATAGGCATACAATAATGCGTGTAACTAACTGCAACCAACTATTTAAAATCAGCAGGCTCGTTTGTTTCTCCTTTATTATGAAATATTAGACTAGCAGTAAAAAAGGAATGTCAAAAAGACAGTAGTGTTTTTTAAATTAAGTCACAAATGAGCTGAAATATTCTAATCTATTACGCCTACTCCTAATCTATTACAGTTATAACTAAGATCGAACGTTGACGATTTGCTTCTTCTCAGAACTATGTATGTCGGTTGTATACCGATATATTGTAATATACACTAAAATGATGACAAACTTTTATATGTACACATGTATTACAAAAGCAACATTATTAAAACGGCAACATTTACGTTTCTGCCCATAGAATACCTACCTGTGTGCATCAACGTACACGTATTCGTATTGGTTTAAACCGCCCTCGTTATACAATGGAGGCGAGTGTCAGACCGATATCCGGAGTGTTGCGTTTAACGGCCTGTTTGCAAGTCGTTGCTTTTGATGGAACGCCTATTTCAGTATTCAGAATGCGACAGCATTTATTGACAATAGTCGAATTGAGTACATTTAGACATATCCAAATATGTGAATTCACCCTCGTGATATCTACAGAGCCACACCGATAGCAGCGTTTAATGGAGAGATTTATTAAGAACCATTCATATTCTAATTTAATATACGATGACTTACACTTAGGAATGTTCAGGTTGAATTTAATCTTTTTTTATTAAAGGAGTAGGAAACGAGCATGCAGGTCACGCAGTAAGTAATCACAACAGCTCATGGATCTCCAGCTCCAACCTTTAAGAAGACTAAAGTTCTATTTCAGGTTGAACGTTCCACATCCATCAAACCGAAGCACATCCGTGCACCGTCCCTTTACGGCAGATATAGGTCAAACAGTGGTGCCGCCGCAGTCCTTTTAAGACCACATTTTCCTTTATACATTTTCAGTATACAGATACAGATATATGTATATTTGAATACAGATACATTTCAGCTCCAACTGCTAATTATGTTTGAATTAAAAGAAACATGTACAAACAAATACCTTGTTCTATTAACGTTTTATTAGTATGTATTATGAAAGTAACCTTTATGAGAAGTATAAAGAAATCCAGTTCGTAGCGTTTAAAAAAGCTGTCTGAAATGTTGTGTATTTAGTTTAACGCTTGTTTATGGTTATTAGGACGTGACAACAGTAACGAGTTTTTTTATTGTTGTAAAGTGCCGGCTTGAGCCAAAGGCCTAGGTTACAGCTCGCAGTCCAACCCTATTGCCTCGAGGAAAGCTAGGAATCTTTTAACTGTGAGGTTCTTGGCTTCATCAAGACGTCTTTCATGCTTCCACAGATGAATGCTTCGTTTGTGTATCAGTGTGTCACAACTAAGCAAGATATGGAGAGGTGTTTCTTCTATAGATTTTTTTTGTGGTTGGCAGGAGATTGGTCATGTGATTACCAAGTCTGTAGTTGTGTCACGCACCTGGTTATCATTCTGATATGGATTCTGACGGGTCTTAGTTGCTATTCAGAGTATCTCTGTTCGTAGCTCCTTATCAGTACTTTAGATTTACTTATTTACTGATTTATTTATGCTTTGATCGGGCACATCAGCCCATGAAGTGTTCAACTCTTCCACGCTCTGTATAGAACCCGTTACAGATTTAGAAATACGAGTTACGAGTATCAACAATGCTGTAACATATGAACGTACGACATCTACGAAGAATAAACGTATCTCATTTGTTTGTACTACTTACTTTCAGTTAATTAAATTTAAACATATTTGCGTACACAATCAACATTAATTATTAAATTATTATGGTATTTTGTCACTTCAAACGTGGTTTACGTTTGGTAACATTAAATATTACAATACAGATTTTATAAATACTCTAATACACATAGATTAAACGGACTACGATAATGATGACAATTTTTTTTGTTGCTACGGACGTCTTAAAGAAAGGGGTCTCAAAACCTGGAACCGAAGGATCTGTCACGACAATGCGGACGGCGTGGGTTGATTTTTATTATTCGACTTTGAAGTCTTAACTCGAGTGTCCTCGGATATAGCTAATATTTTATAAAAATAAGAAAAAATATATAGGAAAATATCATTTCTTCCAAAAGTGACACGGCCAATAAATCCTATAATGGTGTCGTAAAATTTCGCTGGTATTATCTTGGGAAAAGCCGGCTATTTTACATTCACCTGCGAGGTTTCCCTCCGTATCCAATTTATGTTAGTGGGCACAAAACGAACGCTGACAAATGTGGAAATAAAATGAACATACGTTTTATCTCTGCGCTCAGAGAAACGGTTTCCGCGCTCGCGGGTACTTTTCGGATATCGTGGGGCCGCTGATAGGGTTGCCAGACCAATGGGATTTTGCCGGATAGTCTTTTAATATAATTAATAATCATTTCAAACTTTTATTCAGAACGCACCTATAAATATTTACCTCGTGGTTATGTTTTTTTTTAAACGAACAGTTTTAAAAGTCTTCTTTAAATGCAACGCGAATGTATTATATAATAATCCATGATGTAATAACAATTTTATCGCATTCTTATCTATAAGGTTACAGTGACTCCAAGAAATATTCTTAATTGTATCTTTCTTTAAAAGCATTAACGTATTATTTTTCTATCCTGGCCATGCTTTTCATATCTGGCAATCCTAGGCGGCAGGGCGAGGCGCGTAAGGGGCGCGAGCGACCGCCCGGACCTCACCCCGGAGCGTCGGGAGCGGCGACTTTCATAAGAATTCACGTACAGATTTCACTTTGATGAAGCTCCAGCGGGGCGTTACATCCGCTAGACGAAAATCAGTCTCCTTTTATAAAACAAAAATTTATACCACCAACTTTCTTTCAGGATCTGGCGCTTTGGGTGGCGGATCTTTTATACTGAGTCAGTTTTGTTAACCACATATCGTATGAAAATATGTTTGAGGTTCGAAAAAAATATACATACTTTAAAACGGCAAATATTTAATGTTACTATTGCACTTCATATTTTAATATTCTCTGGCTACATTTTACAAAACCACTTTAATATTGGAAATTTTAAAGGATAAAAATAAATAATAATGAAACAAGAAATTTCAATTTATCGGAATACCTGAAGATGCGGATACCGGCTACAGTTCGTGGCTGACATTTATTATGGAAACGTCTTAAAAGCATCCCTGGACTTCCGAACCACTCCCCTTAGTAGTTCTTACTTAGATACGGTACGCTACAGCAGCGAACGAAACTAAGTGGAACTTTTCCCAGGTTGTAGTACATAAAAAGAATTTTTAAAGATACTTCCAGTAGCAACTCGACAAACAACGCTTTGAATCCGCCAGTTGATAAAACTTGTTTATATTTAACAAACCGTAACCGGTAAACACGGTAGATGTTAAATTTAAAGACGGATAAACAGGTATATGCGAGCATATAGAAAAATATCATAGCTAATTACAATTGAGTAAAAAGCTCATTGTTTCGTTTGAATACGAAACACGATATTAAATTATCATAAAGCGCTTCAGAATATGGAAGACGGGAGACATGATAATATTATTTTCTTAATTTACAACAGTTAGAGATAATGAGAAGCACCGAGCGGCATTTAATACAGGTGTGCGAGGGTATACAACCCTCATATAAAATATACTCATAGGTATAATGTGTATTAAGTATTGAAGTTATAATGTTGTATAACTCGTAACAAAGCGAGCAACTGATAACCAGACGTGTCGTAAAACTGCGAGTACTTGCCACCTACAAGTTTTGTTCCTCCAAAACTTTGAGAACGTAGATAACACATTCGATATTTACTCAGTATCTTTTGTTTTGTATTGCAACAAAAGAAAATGTGCTCGAACGATGAACGATTTACGTGTAAAATGCCACTACGCTAAGATTTATCTTAAAAGGAGTAACCTAAAAAATATATTTCATACATCTATGATATTTGTTTTAGCCATTTTCGAGTACTAAAGCATGTGAGATGCTATTAGAGAGATAAGCGATTACTACTTACTTGAAAAAAAAGTAAAAATGCTATACTGTCAACGTATTTTTTCCTCTTCATGCTAACACTTAAGTTTTATTAACGAATAGAAGATGTTCACAAAAAATACAAATATACATAATATACAAAAATACAAGTATAATAAAAGTACTCCAATGATTAACAGAAAAAACGGAAAAATTATTGAACGATCGGACATCTATTTCCCATAGTCCCTGAGTAATTACACAAGTCGGCTCTTGAGGCACAGGGTTGCGCGCGTGTCGTGCCGCTTCACACCTAGGACCCGGCCTAGAACTTCCGGTATTATTAGATACATTTGTCGCTAAGTTTAATTAAATAAATTATATTCAAATGATTATTTAATAATCACAATATTTTAATTATTTTGATGGCGGTAGAGTCTTTTGTCGACCACCAAAACTTTCCATTCCAACTTAGTACCTACTTAAGAGTAGCAACGCATCCATGGGCTGCAGTGACCACTTAACAACAAGTGGCACGTATATTCGTTTACTATTCGGTTCATATATATATATTTTTTTAAATCATGGTGGTAGAGCTTCCTGTAGGCTATCCAGTGACGGCACCACAGCTGCTGCTATTTCTGCGGTGGGTTATAAGCATTAATTCTGGCACTGGTGTATTTCGGTTTGAAGAGTGTGAGTTTGAACATTGAATTTGGAGGCTTTCCGACTCAGACCTCACATCTAATTACGACCTAAAATAAAGCACCGATACTATTTAAGATCCGACGTAGATGTTAATGTAGTACAGTTTCGTTACGTAACATGCTCGTTTGCTAACCACATTTTTTTTCAATCACCATGGCAAGTCCTTACCAAGAGTAACCTATTAATCTTACTGTAAGTCTATGTTAACTTAACGAAGTATCAGCAAGAATTTCATCATCATCAACCTATTATCGTACCACTGCTGGGCCCGTGCCCAGCAAGACCCGTGCCCAGCAAGACCCGTGTCTTCTCTCAGAGATGAGAGAGTTTAGGCTATAGTCCACCACGCTGGCCAAGTGCGGATTGGCGGACTTCACATCCCATTGAGAACGTTACGAAAAACTCTCAGGCATGCAGATTTCCTAACGATGTTTTCCTTCACCGTTAAAGCGAGTGATTGTGAATTCATAATACGCACATAATTTCTAAAAATTTTAACAGACAATATTTCTAGAAATAGATGTGCGTGCCGGAATTTGAACCTCGGCCTAACGTAGCGGGGTCGAGATGCTTAACCACTAGGCTATCACTCACTGCAAGGATTTACTACGGTTTAATTACATAGGTTCCTATAAATCAGGTTACCAAGAAATTCTGTCTTTTTATTTTATATTGTTCTAGTTTTTATTAGTTAGTTTAGTATTTTATTAACGATATATCTTCATTAATATACTGTAACAAAACAAAAGTGCTTAAACGGCCGATAAGCTATTTCCCATGGTCCCAAAGTAATTACACGAGACGTCTCGCAGCCTGCAGGGACGAGCAGGTCGTAGGTAATGGTTATTTAGTATTTACGCCCTACTCTTATACTATGTTTTTACCATGCCATAAGCGTTGTAAAAATATTTTAAAAATTAATGTCAAATTATATTAATTAAGATTTATTTAAGATATTTCGTAAGGTATTTTCTAGAGCTCCAGAGTAATCTTGATGGTGGTAGAGTCTTATGTTCAAGGCTCGGCAGCGGTGGTACCACCGTAGGAAATATTTCTGCCGTAAAGCAGCAGTGTGAGAACTGTTGTGTTTCGGTTTGAATGGTATAGTTAGGGGAAGTCACGGGACAGGAGGCATTACAACTTCGTTCTCAGAAGTAGCAACGCATTCTCATACAACCAGTCATACAGGAAGGACTTCTGTTCTATGTAGTTCACTTTTGGTGTGGACGTCCATAGACTGCAGTGACCACCTAACTCGTTTGTAATTCTGCTCATATATACAAAAATATTTAAAAAAGCATTTACTGGGCCAAGGGCCTCGAATCAAATGTTGCTTTGCAGATTTTTCTCACCTAACGATTAATTTAGTATGAAGATGAAGACTCGTCTATCAATATTCTCTGAGAAAATATTACTTACGCACACGAGTTTCTCTATACACAAAAGAACTTTACAGTAAAATGGAGCGTCTGCCGGGATAATTAAACAGCAAACATACGCTAAAGTAAACTGCAATAAAGGCGCATATGTGCGTTTCAATTAGGATACATTAAAATAATTTTAAATTAATTAAACATAACGCTGACTAAGCTGTGCAGAAGGCATGGTATAGGAGTTTACACAAGTTTACATAACATAAGAAATTTAAGACAAACGTGCTTTTAAAACATAATGTATAACTAAATTAAATTATTAATAATTAACCATAAAATAGTGAAATCATATTAATATGTAACTAATGTAAAATACACGTAAATGTCTTGTTACACTAAAAAAAAAAAATACATACATACATAAACTCACGCATATCTCCCATTGGGGTAGGCGAATACCAAAGACAGAATGCTACGGTTCATACATACTTCTTTCGCTTCTTAAACTGTCATCAATCGTTTCATGTATGATCTTTGATTACAGTAAAATTAAAAATTAAAATTCCTGATAAGTGAAATCTGCCATTCCGAAAGATGCTACCAACATCACTATTCAAAGAGCATTAAAAGAGTATACAGGTCACCTTATTAAGCCATCACTGCAGACGAATATCGAAATCTTAATATATATAATTCCAGTGTCACGATGTTTGTCCGGAATGAACTCCGAAACTACTGAACCGATTTGAACGTTTTTTTTTTCAAAATGTGTGCTTTGTTCCAACTTAAGAGATAGGATAGTTTATTTCTCAATTTGAGATTGCAATTTTA
>DWKW01001973.1:0-11674 GCA_018250115.1 Doberes anticus | reverse complement strand
GTCCCTCCACTGTTAGAGATAGGCCTCCCCCAAGGCACGCCACCATACACGGTCCTCCGCCCTCCGCATCCACCCGCTTCCAGCTACCCTCCTTAAGTCATCAGTCGACTGAGCCTAAGGGCGTCGTGCACTACGTCTGAACGTGATCGCCACTCCAACACTCGCCTACCCCAACGGTTGTCGGTTCGGCCACCATAAGTTGCAATGCAAGAGGCAAAGTGTATTCTCCCTTACAACACCGAAACACAACAGACTACTATCACGGCAGAAATATGATGCCGTCGCATACAAGCCTTCGAGAAGACTACAACCATTAAATGGATCTATTGAACGAAAGAAATACATGCATCAAACAAGAAAACAACTATTAATTGGTATCAATACAATATTATAGGATGTATCTAAAATACCACTCGAAAATTACAACTTTTATTCAATTAGTCTTCTTTCTCAAGAATTAGCTCCACTAAAACTAAAAGGCACGTTAAGTTATCAGATCAGTCTTTTACTACGATAATACTATTTCACAGTATCACTAATTTTCGTCTTCGGTATCTAAACTATCGATTGGATAGTTCGGATTTAGTAAAGGACTTTTACCTCCAGCGCCGCTTGGAGATGTATTTACTGATGAAATACCCACAAGGTTATGGGTCAAACTGTGACGTCTTAGATCGCAGTTTCTTCTAAATACCTTTCCGCAAGACGAACAGTTGTATGGTTTTATGTCCGTGTGTGTTAGAAGGTGAGTTTTGAGATTGGACCTTTGGTTGAAACTCCTATTGCAGACGGGACACTTGTGCGGCGACTCTTCCATGTGCAGTATCTTGTGGACGGCCAACGTTCTGGATTGACAGAAACCTTTTCCACATTCGAGGCACTTGAACGGCTTTTCCTTGGAGTGGATGTATCTGTAAGGGATAAATGTCGATAAAAATATGTAACGTATGAAAAAGTAGAAAACTATGCAAGTATCATATATGTATGTTCAAAAATAATGTAGTAAAAACGTACAAACAGTGAAAAAAACTCTTTTTCTTATACTATCTGTATTATGTATTATTATAAAAGATGACAATTATAACAAAGTTTTTGAATTATATTGTAACATGAACATTCCATCAACTGAAAGTGGTGTAATGAAAATAAATAGATTTTAATGTTATTCCTAGTTTTTTTATAATAATTGTTATCTATTTATTAGTAAGACGAGCGACGATGATCAAAACAATTGAAAGACCAAATATGAAATTTTGGACAAAATATGAATAAAAACACTAGTAACTAAAGACGAAGAAAAGTTTGTAAGAAAATAAAACCATAAACACAATTTTTTACATTCGAACGCCCTCCTATCTCACCAATATAAATGGCATACAAATGACAACAAGGATGATATGAATTACATTGTCTGTTTAATATAACCTTTGATGATAATAAGTCTATTCTATAATACGTATTGAATATCGAAATGGTTAGGCTGACATAGCTTCAATCATCATCATCCATCATGTCTGCAGGCGCCGAAACATTGCTCGCGTGTTATAAACACCTTGTGGGATAAGGGAAGCAAACAAGCGCCTGCGGGATGTCGGTAATATATAGCAATCTCTGTTTTATTGCACGGACCATTAATTTACGCAATAAAAGTCTTATAAAAAAAATTCAAGTTATCTTTAGCAAGAGCAAAAATAACAATAATTGTCAATAATAACAAGAACTCTACGATGAAACAATTTAGAAAATAAAATCATTGCTCGAGTATTATGAACAACTTGTAATAAAATAATTGAGAAAAGCGGTCACAAAGTGTCGCTAGTGTGTAACACATTCTGTTTTTTTGCACAAGCCATTCATTCAGAAGAGGAAAATCTTTGCAGGGAAGCAATCTTCTGCGAGCAATATAGTAAATTCGTCTTGTTTCATTACATTTACTTTGACTAAGTTTTATATTTAATAAAATTTAAGGAACCTACAAAGAGTTAAGGAAGTAAGCTAGAACGGTGAATTATAGCAAATTTTAAGGGAATAGTATAGTAAAAATAGCGTGAGCGAAGAAATGTACCGTATGCATATATATAAAAAAAATCAGGAAAGCGGACAAAGTGGCGTGTCTGTAAAATACACTCATTTGTGTTGTATTTATTTATTTAGATGCAGAAGATTTTTCAATAAAAAAATACTACAGAAAACTAAAATAATTGGATGGCATGCAGTGTTGCGTGGAGTGCATATAACTCTTTGAGATGAGGCAAGTAAACTAGTATACCTGTGGAGTAACGGCATTATAACTTTCTCTGTTAATGATACGACGTATACCGATACTCTCTTTAGCATTAACTATAAAAACTGGTTGCAATATGATATTACGACCATGTAAGATGACGGATATAAGCTAGGGGCCTATAGTGTTTCGATAATTTGATAACGTTTTTTGATAGACTCTATTTTGCTGCGCGGTCCATTAATTACCGCGCAATTCTTTTGCGTTTCACTTGTCAATTATTACAACGTATTACTCACATTGTTTTCCATTTACATTTTTAGGTATCAGTAATAGTTGTTAATTTTTTACTATTTTACCTAATTATGATTTTGGTACATACAGATCGTACATATAGATTACTGGTTTAATATTTAATTGGTTTAATATTTGTAACAAGCTGCCCAAGCTGCTTTTCGCGAGTTCCCATGCGTAAAACTTCACATTATTAATGTTTAATTATTTTTATATGTAGATAGAGTCTGAGTGTCTAAACTTCCAAAAAAATATGAGTCTCGTCTAATAAGTTGGTTCCGCCCGCTCAGTGGCATATGAAAATAACGATATACGTACGTCTTAAAATTGTACAAAAATTGCATAGACCGATTGAAAAGAACTAAAAAAATAGTAATATAATATAACAACTTAATTAATTTTAACTCAATTTAATTCTTTCTAAAATTTAAATTAACTTATCGATTATAGCATTTGTTTAAATTGTTTTTAATCGCCCTTTGTAATTCACGCACAATTTTATAGCGGATATCATCATTTTTAAATGCCACTGAGCGGGTGGTACGAGCTTATGCGCCAAACGTTAGTTAATATTTTTTTGGACGTCTAGACACTCGCACTCTATCAAGGCAGGTAAATAATCAAAGGTTTTACAGAACATAACTTGTCGTGACGTTAAGCTTGTCCATTATTCTTTATTTTATTTTTAATTGTATTATATTTAATAGGAAGCAAGAGATAGCGCAAAATCACTAGAGAACTCTTTAAGAAACTCCAAAAAATTAAGAACTGCAAAAAATCATCACTAATTTGCCGCTTGCTAATCACACTGCATGCCGGAGTGAGTTAGTTATAAGAGAGTTAGTGACAGTAGTGCTTTGACCAAGTTTTACCCGATAACTCCGAAAAGAAGGTAACGTTTTTCGGGTGTATCCAAATGAATAGAAGTTCATATACATGCATGTATGTATGTGAATTATGACAAAAAACACGTGGCTTAACGCATACAGGCCAGGAGCCCACTGCATAAAAATTACTACACATTACAAACATCCACAACCAGCCTCAAATAGGATCGAAGACCCATCTAAGGTTGTATGTGGTTGCCATGCTAGTCCTGAGGATTAGTACTCCATTCCAGTGTATTCTGCCTAACCACATCCTTCAAATATTCCTTGGCGGCAGCAATAGGCGTAGTGGTGGTACCGCCCAAGCTAGCATTCGACATACCGCTTTACCGACATAGACTTTACCGCTTATTTAAAATATACTTAAAACTTTTGAATGTAAATGGATCAGACAAAAAAAAACTAAAACAATATTTAATTAGTGCTCATTTTAACATTATCACAATATCAATTGTAAAAGTTTTAAATAATCTTGTAGTGAATAGCACAGACGAACAAGTTGTCTATATTATTTTATTACTGATTATTAATAAAGTTAATTTGTTTAAAAATAGCCATTAGGTGTTAATTTTTAGTTAGTGAAACGATTTCCATTTGGCCTAATTAACCGTACCGGTAACATATTAGCACCAAATTATATTGTTATCATATCCTAGTTATAGGAGACGGAAAATCCTAATTACCATAATCTAAATTATACGGCGGTAGATGAAGTTAGAAATATGCCTAAGATTTGTTTAGAAGTATTTCTACTATGTACCTACCTATAACTGCACCCGTGCATATAAAGACTATAAAAACTCTTGTAGTGTGAGAAAATTATATCAATTATTTTAAGAGTAAGTATGAAGCAATAATTGATTTTAATTTAGCAATAAAGAGTTTCAACACAGACCTATCGCATTACGCAAATATTTTATTGCAAATATAACAAATTGGGGTAAAAATTAAGTTCTACCTAGTTAGGTGATTTTAATATTATTTTGTAAAATTAATTGTGTTTCTCAATGGACATCATCAACCCATTATCGTCCCACTGCTGGCCATGGGTCTTCTCTCAGATATGGGAGAGCTTAGGCCATAGTCCACCACGCTGGCCAAGTGCGGATTCGGACAAAGTGCGGAGTGCATTGGACATATTCCAAGTACACGCCAAGTTACACTTGATAAATCTACACAATTTATTATAGCAGCTAAAGATAGTCGAAGAAAATATAATGAATTTATAATTTTTGTTATTGATAATGCAATAACTTTTATATATGAATATGTAAAATGGACATTAGTCACGGCAAAATTACTTTTTATATATACCGCTTTGAGAATTAAAGTTGCTTTTTAAACTATCCGTTTTAAAATAGTAAATCTTAATGACTCTTTGAAATTATCTTTCAACTAGTTTTGATAAAAATATCAGTGTCAGTGAAGCTTTATCTTTAGAAGTAATTTATCTTTTCCTGTTACAAGCGTACTCGTAAGACAATCTATGACACGAACACGTTAACCAAGTTTTTCTTCATGTCATCTGAACCTATTTCGTGTAAAGTTGATAGGTTTTTAATATTTAAAGTATTTCTGGGCCTTATCTAAATCTTTAAAAAGTATAAATTGATATATTATTAAAAGCTAATATTATGGAATTAACTACCTATTAAAACTTTGCATTTATCGTTTTACTATCTGTAATAACCGATTTAGAGTCAATCAAAAGCACACAAACCATAATTAACACACCGAGGAACGTGTAATCAATAATAACGGAGAACGCGTTGCTCGGCAATCGAGAATCGAATTCGATAAATTATCTTCGTATCAGTTAAGCAAATAGATTTGAAAAAGAGAAAATTACGACGTGTTCGAAGTAACGTAATACGTGTAATAATCGTCGGATTAGAACGTTAACGATAAAGAGGTACACGATGATAAATGAAAAAATGATTTGGGTATTAAGAGAAGAGATGATGATAGCGATTAGGGTGCGCGCGCATCCGAGCGTGGCATGACACCGCGCGGCGCGTTAGGCCTAACTCGAACCAACGCGACAACACCGTTGATTAATTAACCGCGCAATTGATCTTGATGAACTGTGAAATTCTAGTTTTAATATTAACTTTCGTGTTCCGAAACCGACTTGAATGGACGAGGCGTAGCGCTAACAAGAAAAACACCGGATCAGATCGTTTGAAGTGACAAGTCGACAAACAGGTCGCGTTAGAAAAAACCTTTTCACGGCTAAGGGTACACCGAGCCTGAATGTGTTAAATGTTTATTTAGTTTAAGTAGGTAAATAGGTTTCATACAATGGGACGAGTAAATACGTAGGTGTTTAACAAAGCGACCCATCACTATTTATTAAGTTCGCTTTTAATTATTTCAATAAACTTGCGTCATATTTAAGTCCAAAACGGTTATAAATAAAGAGACATCAAATTATGGAACAAGCAACAAATTGAATCAGAATCGAAAAAAAAACTGAGATGAACGCGCAACGGCCGAATTCCGATACTTAATTTTGTATGCGAAGGATATTTACCAATGTTTTTTTTGTCATTCATATTAATCCTCACGTCAGGATCACCACGTGCTTTGTTAAAACCCGTTGAAGGACCGCTCCGGCCCATTATAATGTATCGTGTCAACGGACATCGATTGAACATCGACAGGCAGGGCCGACCGAGCCCGGGTTAACCCTCCGGCATCTACACGAAATTTATTTTATTGCTACAGAGATACGGTGATTTGGGTGGAAATCGCCGAGAGACAGGTGTTAAAAATTCAACACCTTTAACTCTTTTGGGAGGGGATCTCGAAAGATAAGTGGTATAGTAGATAAAGAGACCTTAAAACTTGTTGTACGACTATAAATACTATGAGTGTTATGGCATTATTTATTGAGATATGTGCTTCGGAATACGATTGTTTTAGTCGAATTAAGACCGTGCCTTTTAGAGATTACATTTCGAGATAAAAAAAAGATATGCGCACGGATTTATACGGAATTCAGAGTTGAGAAGAATAAAATGAAAGACCAAAATTAAAACATCGGCTCTTCTCAGATTAGCGATGGTTTTGTGAAATAATTTACGAGCGTGACGAACGACTTGTCGATAGGATCTGCCCGGTCCGTACTTAACCCTTTTTGTTTTTAAATATTTTCCTTCACCGCCATTATTCAAAAGTTCATAACGTTTTGCGTTGAAACCCGAGGACCAAAATCTTTTATTGATATCGAAAAATGAGAATCGTGATCCTCTAAAATGTTCTTCGACACGGCCATAACGTTGTTTTATCTTATAAATAAAAACCGAGCCATCCGATACGGAGTTTTAAGATAGGAGAATAAAATTGATTCTATTGATTTACCTATTTTCTAAGAGCAGTTCAGTTAGATAATGTTTCGTTTATCAACGTTTTTGTACAATGCTAGAATGTAATATAAGGTAATAGAAGGCAGATAATGAAGTTACTTAAATTAAGTAAAAATAAATTTTAAGCTAGTGTACATCGTGTAGATATTTCATGTTTATATAAAGTTAATTAATTAACGAGAATTTTAGGTAAACTATAAAATACTAAATGTCTTGGAAGAAAAAAAGATGCTTGAAATTTGTAACAGTAAATTATTACTTTTATTTACAAATTTATTTAAAGACTAGGCTTTAAAGAGCATTTAAATACGTAGAAAATGTTGTTACATAAGCAAAAACAAATTACCTGTGATCCCTGAGATGATCTTGCCGTCGGAACGCCTTTCCGCAGATGTCACAGGAATACGGTCTTTCGTCTGTATGTGTTCTTTCATGAATGAGAAGGTTATATGATTTAGTAAACTGTCGATTGCAGAATTTGCAGATGAATTGTTTCTTCGTCCGTGGTCCACTGCCGGTGGTTTTCTGTTTATTTGATATGCTACTACCCGTTGACGACGTGGAACTGTTTGTAGACTTAGAACTCGAGGAATTCGATGCTTGCGGTGAGAGAGGCGGTTGCGAGGGACTTCCGTTCATTTGTTGTTGATACATTGCGTTCATAAGAAGGCTCGGGTATCCGTTATCTAAACTCTGTGAGGAACTGTAACCATAACCTTTAGATGTCGATTCTAAATGTTGTTCTAATGTAAATTCGTCTTCATTGTCTAATAAAGCTAAGTCTTCTTCCACTTCCTCTGATAAATCTACATCCTCAGCCGCTATTGCATCTGATAATGGATACTCTTCAGGAGTTTTAGGTGAGATTACTCTAGAAGGAACTTCAGAAACATCTACCTCGTTAATTTTTGCACTAGCTGTCGCTATCCTTAATATATCTTGTTTCGTCGATGATGTACTTTCAGATATGTTAGGCTGATTAGCATTGTTTACTGTCGACACAGATGTTAAACGTTGTAAAGTCAAATAAGATTCCAATGCTTGTAAATTAAGGGCTGCAGCTGCTGCAGAGTTCGAGGGCAAAAGTGCAGCTTGTTGCAATGAATTCATCATAGCATTTTGCAGCGATATTACGACACCTTGCAGCGATCGTTGTAACATGTTTTCTTGCAACAGAGCGGCAGATGCAATAGATAAATTTAAATTTGTAACTTGAGATGAACTAACTCCCTTACTTGTACTAGTTTTCGTATCTTCATGTGGTGACGGCGGATCGATGCTCAACATCCCGTTCATTTCCGTCGAAGTCTTAGTGTCCTGTATCTGAAGGTTGTTCTTGAGCTTGATTATTGCGCTTTCTAATGAATTCAGTGTAGACTTGTTGGTTCGCGATGTGCTCTGCTCTTGCATGATGAACTTATTGTTGTTTAGTTGTCATGTGTTTTGACGCGTCCACAAGATTCCTGGTGCACGTGTTTTGGGACGGTGTGGTGGGGGAGGGTATCGCGTGCGCGTACGTGTTCCGAGCAACGGTCTGCGGTGCGGCGTGCGAGACGACTGTGCGACGCGGCGCGACTGAGCCGGCGGGCAGCTCGCGACCGCCCCGCCCCCACCTCGTTCCTCGCCTGTCTTACCGCCTCACAAAA
The DNA here is from genome assembly GCA_018250115.1 of Doberes anticus. NCBI lineage: Eukaryota > Metazoa > Arthropoda > Insecta > Lepidoptera > Hesperiidae > Doberes > Doberes anticus. The sequence goes on along the minus strand of DWKW01001973.1, from coordinate 3,255 downwards.
GCTCTCTATTTTAGGCAACTCTTTGTACGCAGTAATGGTCACCTCACGCTGCCCTAACGACAGACACGTCCATGAGAACGACGTTGCGCCAGATTTGTTGTGGCCCTTTCGAGTGTAATGAGATTCTGAATGGAATCGTTCGGGTTATGGGAAAACAATGCAGGAGATAACTCGCTTGTTTTGTCAGTGGGTCACGTCACGCGCAATCTCCTAACCTACGATTCCTGTCTTCAGTTTAGTATTAAACGTAACGAGATATCACTCTAATTTAACAACGTTTTTAAATGCATCCATTTACTGTGAATACTTGTGTGCGATGACAGTTTTATTTAAGTATGTAATTAAAAATGAGAATTTCTCCGTTTCTTTTTTGGATACTGTTTTATTTGAATGATGGGTTGGACATTAGTGGCAAGTTCGGCGGCCATAAAGACGACATACGAGCAACAAGCTTTGAGACAAAAGCGGACATTAACTAAATAAATACTAAAGCATGCAGTGCCGCATTTCGTGTTTATTTACCACAGATGGAGGCTCTGATAGATTGGTCAAAAGTGTAAAAATGTGGATTAAAGCAAATTATAATTAGATTTTAAAAAACTTAATTCAAATCGATACAAATAATGTGAAAAATTCGGAAAAATTTAAAGTATTCTTTTCTGTTAGGATTTTTGTATGAACCCAACATAACTCTAGATTCAAACCATGTATAAGCGTATTTTTTTGTAGTTTATTCGCTATGGTTCTGGTAAAGTTTCGTTACCTATATGGCACATATATGTAGGCACTTTACATATATCGTACCTACAAATAAAAGGCAATGTCCCGATTGACTCATCGTCGCCCAGCCCAAACCGCTAAGACTAGAAATTTTCTATTTGGAGACCGTGGTGACTGCATATAGGAGAATATAATACGTATGGTAGAATACGTAATAAATATGGACAAACAAATGCCTTTGTGTTCCTTATAAAATAACTTATACCTGGCCAGAAATACAAATCTAAATTCATCCTTCAAATTTCTGTTTCACTGGTAAACAACCCCGTACCCTTTGAATAGCAGACCGGCATGTTAACTACTGTACCATAAAGACCGTCTTACAGCCTTAGCCTGGGATTTAGCCAATTTTGAACTGGTCTTGATATAATTGCCAGTTGCATTACAAACAATAAGTATAAATTTAAGGGTATATAAGAGAATATACTTTCATTAAGACGCTTGCATAATGGATTGATGATTTTGAATCGTAATAAAATTGTGTTGTTGAATGAACCATACATTATCGGCAAGAACTTGAGATTCTCGTTCAGCTTGACCTGTCTTTAGTATGCGCAGTCATACATGTGGTATGTCAATTTAAATTGATATTTTTTGGATCACTCTTGTACCTACAGAGACAACGTCGCGAGCGGTGTTTAGTTTAGTTTATATAATAATAAAAATACGAAGTAAAACACAAACGAATAGGATATTTGTAGGATAAAAAAACAAATAGGTACGATAAAATGTTACAGATGTTAAAACTTGAAAATGATACAGATGTTAAAGATATTATATTAAAGATGTTATACGCTTCTATAATTTGATAAGTCTTCTGTTTAAAATGCGCAAAAAGAAACAATGTCCTTTACACACATATGTTTATTAGATTTGTCAAGTTAAATTAAACAGACGCAAAATATTACTTTGGTTTTTAAAACGTTATACGAGTATTGGTATTGAGTTTGCACAAACCAACAGTAAAGTTTGAGTATTCATTTCGAACTTATTTCTGAGAGCTCATAAGGGCAGTAATGTGGTTTAACAAAGGTACCAAAAAACTTTGTTTATACGCTAGCGAATGTGCTGCTGTTACAATGCAAGCGGGATGGAGTAACTCCAGCTCCATTCCACCAATGAGAAGGGGTTCTTAAAGGATCAACACTGTCGCGGTCGCGGAAGAATGCCAAAGCAGTCCCATGACCCCGTCATTTGGCGTAGAGAGGAACACAGTGCGGTTTTAGCCGGTTGAAGACCGGCATAACCCTCTATCGCCCCCGCGATGGAAGAGTATCCATGACAAAGACTTCCCTTAAAAAAAAAGGTGTATGATGTTGTTGTTGTTCCATACTGTTTAATGCATAGAATGCAATCAAAATACATATCCAACTCTTGTTATAATTGGCACTTATATTGAAAGAATAGGAAGTCATTGCTACCCCATTACCCCATTGAGTATGCAGACATGATGTGAATTGGTCACTACAGGCCTAATATCCTACAGGCGAGTATTAATCTGTAAATTGTTTAAATTCTTATTTGTAGTATTTTTATACCTCTATATACCATAGTGAGTTACCATTTCTGCTACGGTGGGTCGAGATTAAAAACCCGGCGCGCACCTCTATTTCTCGAAATGTTGGCTATTCAAAATTTTCGAAATTATTAAATTAACTCTCACTCGCTTTAACGGTGGACGAAAATATCGTGAGGAAACTTGCACAACTGAGAGTTCTCCATAACGTTTTCAAAAGCATGTGAAGTCCGCCAATCCACAATCTGTGAGAGAAGATCCGCGCCCAGCAGTGGGACAATAATGGGTTAATACCTCAAATTGTTGTTTTATGATTTTTTTATTTAATTGTACTTCGCATTTGACCAGTTATATTTCCTAATTTCTCTGTGTCGTTTCCCGCTTCTCGCGTCAATCGCGACACGCAGAAACTATCGTGCTCTATTGGAGCAATGTTTATTTCTGGCCAAGTACCGTGACTTTTTCATACGTTATCACTATTCCATTATGCGTAATAAATATTTAAGCGTAATAATATTTTATAGTTCTTTAATTTATGCTAGATTTTATGTATTATTTAAGGTGACGTTACAAAGAGGTGTAGTAATTTTCCTTAAAGTTTAATTAAGTTATCATAATCATCAGCAGCCCATTATTGTGCCACTGCTGAGTACGTGTCTCTTCTCAGAGATGAGAGAATTAGGGCCATAGGCCAAGTACCTACATAATTTCGAAAAACTCAAGGTTTAGGTTAAGAGGCTGGGATTCGAACCACGACACAGCGAAGGTTAGATGTCCATAGTCTGTCGTCTTAAGTCAGAGCTCTCCATAACGTTTTTGAAGGCATGCGAAGTCTATCTTGGCCAGCATGTTAGACTGAAGCTATTGCCAGCAGTGGAACGATCATGGGAGGATGAAGATAATTATGGGTGCAAATTGCACTTTCACTGCACCAACCAATGTGAAATATTCATCATCAT
>DWKW01001972.1:0-11676 GCA_018250115.1 Doberes anticus | reverse complement strand
AAATGATTAATTTCAAAGTTTTCTTTTATCAGAAATAAAATTGAAAATTAAATTATGAAAAATGTAAATTACTCTTCATTTACCAACAATGTTAATATCTATTGCATTTTTACTTTTACAAATAAAACTGTGTAGCCAGATCATTAACACAGTTTGAAAGTATACTAAGTGAATATGAAGAAGCCAGTAGTCGACCACAACAATAGGACAACTGCGGTTTTTTAACACCAAGTAAAAGAAGGCGGATGAAACAAATGATGTCAATGACATCGTAATGACCGTCCATCATTTCACGAAGCCGTCAAAACTGTCTCAACGTGCCACTCAGGGCTGTACATCCGTCGCTTGCGGTAATAAATAATTTTAAAAACCATTTCACTTCACTACAGTGCAAGAAAATATTTGTTAGATAAATTTCGAAACGATTCCATATTCTTGTAAGTTTAGGTACCATTGATCATAAGGGGGGCGGGATGAAATAGGACTGATACCTTAATCTTACACAAGTCATTGGAGTGTCGTAAAATTGTATGTTAATAATTAATCATATGAAATAAACATAAACTTTACCAATTCACACCTCTCTGTTACAAGACAAGTGCCCAACATTGGGAGAAGTAAAATTTGTTTTGAAAGGTCCACAACCCTAACAACACGTGCAGTTCGGTAGCCTGTTTATTCTGAACTTTTTGCGGCATCTGATAAATTTCGCGCTGATGTGTTATGAGGAGACAATGAGAAATTTCCGCTTACAATATAAGAAGCGATAACACAGACTATTATTATGGGGTAGCTTTTTTGAATACAAATCCCTTGAATATTCATTTCCTCTAGTGTTATTAAGGCAGTCGCAAAAGTCGACCGAAGAAAATCTACGTGAGTTAATAAATAATAATGAGATTTCGTTTGTTAAATAAAACTGGAGCAATTCGTGATTGTCATTTGGTTAACTTTAACACCCCTTACAACGTAGATAGTAAACAAGTCTTCTATTACGTATCGTATTTTCCCATTCTATAAGTAAAGCAACCGGCATATCCCCGCAGACCCACTATGTTGAACCACAAGTGGGATCACGAGGCAGAACTGTTTCTGTAGGTCCATCCAACGTTTTTTCCATCCACCTCAAATTAATTATATTAGGGACATAATAATGACGGTAGAGAGTTACGTCAGTATCGCCTGCGACAATACCACCAATCCAAATATTTCTGACGCAAAGCAGCAAGGCGAGCACTGCTGTCTTTCGGTTGTCTGTCTGGATAGAGTTCCTATAAGGTTCAAAGGTCCTATTTGAGGTTGAATGTGGATGTCAATGGAATGCAATTTCCAGTAAAGATTAGGTGCAATTACTACTTCGTTAATGTAAAAAAAATCAGGAAAGTAGTAAAGAAGACAACTTCGGGCCAATCGCCACTAAGATAGAATATAAATACAGTAGGTTATACATACATTTCGAGATATTTATGGACAATATAAATCTATTTAAAACTGGCTGTGCCAGGTATAAATCTGGCATCTATATAAACAGATGCCTCGCCTTTTACCCCCATATGAGTAGAATTTCGAAAAATAATACTAAGTTCGCAGTCTCATTTCACCTTCTTAGGGGTTGTATTTGGAAAATGAAAACCCTTCTTAAATGCCGCCAGCAGTATAGCATCAACATGGTCTCAAAATGAAAATTATCGAGCCCTACCGTTATTTTATGGTTTGATAAGTTCATACAAAAAAGTAGTTGCTGTTTATCCTGAATTTAATAGTTTTCTGGGCAACTTAACTTCTGGGCAGATCTTATTCAGACTATTACGAACTGATTAATAAAAATTCCAAATCCGTCGAGCCTTGCTCAAGTGGTCTGAAGTCTCAAGTTCAATTTGACAGCATTTATTATTATTTGTATAGATTGAGATTTATAGCAAAAACTTTTTTAAACTGTAAACCTTATTTGCTGCCATTTACAAATGCTGCAGATAACTCGGATGTTACGGAGCGATAAATATGAGCGTCAAAAATATTGCGATTCAACTTATTTTGTTATGACTGAAAAAATCAAGTTTTAAAAGAGTTTCTACTTCCAATTGAATTCCCAAATCTCGTAGAACGTGATCAGAATTTATCACAAAAGTTTACTTGTTGCGGCCGTTACAGGATTAGTGGGTCGTCCTTCAAGTTAATACCACTCATTTAATCAGCCCTTAGGTATTTGTATCACACCTCGAATACGTTATAGTAAGTTGGATGTAGTCAAATTAAAAATACTCCGGAAAATATCTAATACTACAAGTACGTGTACTTATATGACAATGTTAGTTAGTCGTGGAAAGGATATTTGAAAACTGCTCAAACATAATAAACTGTTACTGTTTCCTTTATAAGAATAGGATGATGTTGAGTCGTAGTGTGTTGAGTGTTGAGGCTTGCATTCGGCGGTAACACGCAGCAGCATTTCGGCCGTAAAGCAGCAGTACTCGCTTTGTTGTGTTTCGGTTTGAAGAATATGGTTAGGCAGACTATAATAGTAAGGACGCGTCCCAACCTGGTCCTCAGGTGTGACAACGCATTCACGTACAACCCCAGATAGTACTTTTGTTCATATCGAGGTTTGATGTGGATGTCCTAAGACTGCAGTGTCCACTTAACATCGAGTGGCCTGCATACTGGTTTGCTACTCCGTTAAAAATATATGACGACCCGTATTTCGTCATGGTCAACGTGCGGTCTGCTTGTCTGTTTGTGTCCATGGCACCCACGACACAGGTAAAATCCTACTGTGGGGCTATGAGTGTAAAACGTTATTATTTATTTATATGTATTTCATTAAAATACTATTAAAAAAGGGAACATGCTGGATGAGCATCAGACAATACAAATCGCTTACCCATCCTTGGTGGTACCAGACATCGAGACAGAAACAAAACACAAGGTAAAGAAGCCTTGATTTCTATTCGAAATTAAATCTGGACCTCGTCTCAGGGAACACGGTATTAATCAAGGAAAGGTAATGCAGAAGTAGTGATTAATTATTGTTGCTCTATCTCTTTGTTACATTTGACTTTTTGTACATTTATTTTTACTTTGATCTTTGATGCACCTGGGTGTTGACGGGGGATAAAAACGTACTTAGTTACTTGTAAGACTTATCTTAATTTAGACTTATAATCGTCCCGAAAAACGACTAAATAAAATTGACATGTTGGTAAAAGATGGTTTGTACATCATCATTGAAATACTCGAAAGATGGTAGAAATTTCTGTGTAAGGTTCTATTAAATAATTATATCCAATATAGCTATTCCGTAATATAGAACTGCAAGCACTGCCTATTCCAGTCTATAAGAAGACGAAAGTAATTGTCACTGACCTCTCAGGGACATCAAAGCAGAATTAACAAGAGTCCATGATTACTACATTTGACATATTTGACAAGATGACGTATTATTTTTATAATGAGTTTTGAAATTTTAAGTACCAAAAGATTTTTTTATGGTATTATTTCACATGTACATAAGTTTCTACAAAATTTTTCATCCTCTGCCACTGGTTGGTATAAAGTCCAACTACAAATTTAAATTAAAGTAATATTAAAGCTTTAACACTAAAACAAATGTAGGTAACATTTGCACCATGCAAATACGTATTAGATATTTTTACGCATTTTAAAATAGGAACGAATAAATTGTAAAAATTCTAATATCGCATAAAACGTGCGGAATGTCCCTCATCATGTTTAATCTCATTTCTCATCTAATTCGATAGCGTTTGATGCGGGTAGGGCAGCTAATAGAAGATGACATATTTCTCGCGGAGGAACGCAGATAATGGTTGAAAAAGTGTAAAATTCCTATCGAGCCGCACCGCCAGGACTCAACTGATTGAGTTATAAGCTATAATGGCAATTCCATCTTGTTTTTGCACTGTTTTTCACTTGAATGCCATGTGGTGAGGCGTCTACTCATATTTAATATACATTAGGCGCTCAGACCTCGATGTTTGATTTCTGCTTTCTTGCTGCCAGCCGAGAATGCGTGACTTGTTTATTTTGATTTGTCACCTTTGATATATGAATCCTTTTTGTTATTATCTGAAATACATTATTATGGATGACTGGAGAACTTGATTACATTGCTTTTGACTTGTCGATTCAGTTTTGGTTTTATTTGTGAGCTATGTAAGTGCATTTGCGGTTGTAATGTTATGAATGCTCATGGGAGTTATCTGATTTCTAATCTCAAGAAATATAGAAAATACATAGTAGAATTACTATACTGGTAAGTTCAAGTATTAGCACCAGTGTTTTCATATTGATTTACAGGGAATGTTGTCAAACACGAGACAGCCAGTCGCCGATACACTTGAAAGTTTACAATCCAAAAGTATACCTTAATCCAAGGCATCAAAGTACCTTTTCCTTTGAATTCCAATATTTTGAAATTCGTCAAGTAAATCGAGATGGGATACAAAAGCCAAGTAGCCGCATCTTATAATCGAGAGGGCCCCCGGTACGATAGTTAATTAAAGAAATGAATAACACAGGGCAATGCAAGTCAGGTGCATCTAGACATTAGATGAGATATCTTCAGAGCTGATAATACCTCCTGTGTATTCTCAGACGTTTGACGAATCAGAGGATTTCAGAATAACCACATGTTAAGTCACACTACTTTTGGTACAATCTCAATCAATTTTGTAATTCCAAATATTAAAAAATATATAATTGTTAACCACGGTACTGGAGGTGGAATTTTAAGGAGTAGACATAGGTTTTCTGTATTTATCATAAACAGTCCGTGTTATATTTTCCCACACTTTTCATACAAGGAAATCAAATTAAAAAAAATATTACTTCAAATTAACATAAATCGATCTTCGGCGATATCGGTAGAGACGAACTGACTGGGCCGACTCAAGATGATTCTAATATGTCTGTGTGGGCATCGCGTAACGTGTCAGATATAAAGTAAGCTCTACTTTGACGTAATAATCCTAATCTTTGAAAGCAATATTAAATTGGCATATAAATGAAAAGTACTCGATAGCGACAAATCAAACAATGGTAGAACAATTACGGTGATCTAGATTTTTCCACTAGTTTTTGACGTTTTAAGCACATTGCAGCCTCCAATATGCATATAAGTAATATCTAAAGCAATAAAACCGTTATCGTGGAAGTTATCGCTGCGCAACGGAGCGCATTTTGCACGCTTCTAATGAACGCCTTATGAAACAGGCAATTTATCACATGCTGCCTTATCACAGAACGCATTGATAATTTTTATACGAGAAGAAACTTAAATAAACAATAGCCATTATTATATTCCTCGCTGGCCTAGACTACAAATAAATAGGTCCCCATTATATTTGTTTTCTAAATTCCTGAGACGTTAAACAATTATTCGGTTTCACTTAACTAGCGGTACGTGTTATTTTGTAACGTTTCACATAAACTCTCATTACCAATTCGAATAAGATGTATTTCAAAAGGACCGTCCCCGTCGGCGCCTTGTATCTTCAGTGTGACCATGAATAAATCAATGAAAACAAATAGTATTCGGCTACTAGTATTCCTAAAAGCTTTTTTAAACGATGTATAATCTGCTATTGTTTCAGCTCCCGTTTTGTAAAGAGCTTCTCAAGTATGTTAATTTATTCAGTATGGAATAATAGGTAGAGCATATTAGCCTGCCAAGATTGAGTGTGCTGTACATATAGATAGGTTGGAGGCGTAATTTGGTAGACACCGAAACTAATTTATTTAACAAAGGACCAACCGACCGATAGAGCACTTTTTATACATATACAAACATATTACGCCGCACAGATCTTAGATATGTAATTACAAATACACTTGATTTGTTTTCTCGGTATTGTCGGTGACTATTCAGATATATATAGGTTTTATTGTTGGCCTACCATAAAAATATTATCAAAATAATGAAATATCGTTATTGTAGTTATTTAGATCCTGACCGGAAATTAGAAATACTTAGGTGCCTTGTCAGTCGACAAAAACTAAACAAAAACTTGTCCGAGTAAAGGACAAAGGGACGTACCGATTAAAAAATGCTTACAACTTGAACTTTAATATTTTTGTCAGTTGACAATAACTCTTTGAATGATTCTTATATGGTACAACAATTCAATATTGTATATGTCATAATTTTACTATATTTGCCAATTTCGTATGTAAAACTAAAATAATGGAAGGGTACGAATTTATTCTATTATAAAAGGGAATTATTGATGTCAAACAAAAGAGTTTTAGTGAAGTTTTCAAAGGTGAACTTTGAAAATTAAAACGACATAATCGCATACATATAGTCCCGTACAGATTTTTTAAATTTTCGATCAGTCTTCGGTTCGGTATGAGAAAACACTCCAAGTTTGAAACTTTCAATATAAATAAATAATAAAATACGTAAAAATAGAAAAGATTTGTCTTAAGAAATGTCGACAGCGATCTGTCTGATACGTGACGCACAGAATTCGAGCGACCTAAGCAAACGCCTAACTTGATGTCAAAAACTGAATTTTACATCTGATTAATATTGAAAAAATATAAAAAAATCAAAATAAATTTATATTTTTATTATAAATAAAAGAGAAAATTATGTGAAAACTAAGTCAGTTAACACTGTTATTGCAATCATGAAGATGAAAATGTTTTCGACTACTAGATAACAGACAACTGTGAGAACGAAGCTTTGAATTGGTAACTATAAAATCCGGGTAAAAAATAGAGGAAATGAGACAGGAACGATCAAAGAGGGTCGGTAACGAGGTTGTGTCGCTCCAGTGGGCATAGTGGGCTTCCGGCAGCCATGGCGATCCTATTGAGGCACCTGTTGATGAGTTTGTCTGGAAAATGTAAATCAAGAAGTTCTTTTTTTAATTCCCTAATTTTAATATTCACTGCAGTCCACGAACGTCAATTACTAAGCTTAAAATAAATAGGCTTTAATTCAAATTTTTAATTAGCCACAAACGCATAGCTTAGAATTCCTTATATTTTAGTGAGCTGGTGTCCTTTTAAAACTGTACACAACTATTAAAGCGGCAGATTTCGTGGTATAACTTTGCAGTATTAATGTAAGTTAACGACGTGTGACAATTTTATGTCCATTACGAAATCCAAAAGCTATGAGTGATACTGATGATAGTGCCGCCGCATTTGAGCCTTAATGTAGCCTTAATAGAAGAATTAACTTCCCGTCAATTTCAAATCATATTGTCCAATCAGATCATATAAGAAATATGATAGAAACCTAGTATTTGAAATTGATATTTTCTATGTACTTTTTATATTACTACCTTTTATATTTGCTCATTAGAAAAAAAAATCTGTTCGAACACAAATAAAAAGTATTTTTTTGACTATAGCATAGACACAACAAGTTAATCTAAGGTAGTCTATGACATGAACAGGATACCCAAGAATGTGAGCTAAAAAGTTCAGTTGTAAAAAAGTTGGTCATTTTTATTTTTGATTCCTCGCTACATCCCGAGAGGAGTTCGGGATCGAGTAAAAAATTCGGCGCTAAAAAGAATAACACCGTGAGTCTATTACGCGTACAGCATGTCATCGACGGTTCATTAAAATGCGATGACTTAACACAAACACTATAGTGGACTTCATTGATAGCCTCTGACGTAGGTTTGACCATATAAAAACTCCACTCGTAATCTACCAAACGAACATAGCTCTTCTTCCGTCGTAATAAGCACCTACTTTTTTATCACCACTTCAATGTTTCTTTTTGGAATGAAAGATCTCTTACAATAGCGTTTCATTCCGTGGAATCCATTGACAAGTTTGATGCTACCAGTGTTACTGAAGCTGGTCTCACGAGCCCCTAAAAATTCATTATCTATGAATATTACACGAAATTCCAGGAGTAAAATGAAAGTAAAACTTGTTAAAAAGATACTTTGAGAGAAGCAAGTCAACAATAAGTAATTTACGGATATAGATTTAAACGATCTGACATTTAATATTCCACTTGATATTCATTTTAGCAGTTTGTTGGGATCTGCTAGTAGGACTTTTTCACGTAATAAAATAGTAACAAAGAAGAAAAATCGGCCATCGTAATGAAATCCAACATACAAAAGCTATTGGAACGAGCAGAAATGAAATTCTAGGCGAAGTTAATATTGGACAAACAAACGCGCGGACATCTTTTTTATTACGTAATATACATTATCAACTGTACCCAGTAATAAGAAACGACAAAATAAAATCGGCATAAGCAAATATCTCACAAACCTTGACTAAAAAAGAAAAAAAACATTTGTGAAAAAATCACTGAGGTGTGAAATTTAGAAAATTATACCTAGGCACTATTTATAAAGCTGATACTGTGCCGAGATAATTTCCTGAATCAAAAAAGAAAGCTAGACGACTGTTTACTTTCCAAAACCGTGAGAAAATCTTTCATTGCTATCGATCTCGCGACGAGTACTTAGTATCGAGGGGCAAAAAACAGTAAACCGTAATAGAACAGTTACAAATTATTGTGCCGTGGAAATTACCAATTTAATGCAAAATTGAATGCTTCCAACAGTCTGTGGGGCCGATTTTGTTTGGAGTAAATTAATTAAGGCGATTTAAGACGATTTTCCGTCGTCACTGCAGCAGACAGCGTCCAAATTACGATTTTGTACATCGACTGATCTTCATTGTCTCCTTCATGGCTAATATTTGACTCGATATTTACAGTTTCATTTCAACAAAAAGTTTAGAAATTACTTCTTAAATATGCACAGACATATTAAATTATTGATAAAATGAATTCCTCTGATTTACCATTTAAGTAAGCTGGTATAATATACTCGTCTTTAATCGTACAAAAATACCTATTTAATATACTTGTTTTATAAGTATTTCATGCTTCGTTTACCAACTTCTAGGTACGAGTAGGTACATCCTGAAAACCAAAACTCAGTTTTTCTATTTCTCATTGTTTTATCTTCTTTAGGTACCAAACAAGATGTATTAGTAGTAAACAAGGTAATGAAAATGCTGACTGAATTAAATTAATTTTACAAATTTCACGGTATTCATTTATTTCATTGATAATTAATTACAATGTCAGCACTTCGCAATGAGTGGGCGGGCTCAACAGAAATGCACTGTTAATTAACTTTGTACCAGATGAAAATGCGAATACATTACAATTCAATTATTATATTACGTAAATTCAATTAATGCTTATCAAAAAATATTATAAATTCCTGAAATGCTATCCCGATGGTGAGTACTAATCTTTTTGTATAAAAAAATATTTTTGTATAAGAAAGGAGTAGCAAATGAGCATGCAGACCACCTGATGTTAAGTAATCACCATGGACATCCAAATAAAACTTCAAATGGGTCCGAAGTCATAACTGAGGTCCTACGTGTATACGCTGCTACTCCCGAGGACTAAATTGGAATACCTCGTATCTAGTGTATTCTGCCTTAAATACGAAACAAAGCACTGCTGCATTATGGCAGAAATAAGTGGCGCCGCCAAAGGCAAGCCTTCAATATAAGTCTCTACTACCATACCACCATGGGTGAGATACACCCATACTTGTAAAACACTATCGTGACATTTTGACTGACTGACTGCCTATCAAGACACCGTACAAGCTAGAACGGTTGAAAAAAGTTGAAAATTGGAAGAAAGGGTACTCTGCTCTAAAAAGGGATTTTTAAAGGGTAAAGTTTATGTCATATACATTTTGGAAGTTACTATGGTGACACTGTATATCCTCTTGAAAAACAAATAACACGTATACAATTATTTTTCAAAAATCTATCTTATAAAAAGATGAACAAGTTTGTATGGAAAAACGAACATACATAAACGGCGGAATGAGCTTAATGAAATTTGACTCACGAATTGGTCTATTTGGATCCTGAATAAACATATAAAATACTTTTTAACCCAGGAAAACAAAGAATTACCACGGCATATTTCCCCTTCGTTTATTCCCTTCCCTTTTTATAAATATAAATTTAAAGAACAATTTTATGTAAATTAAATCCCGTTATTTTTTTAATAGGCAATTTTATTTTTGGAGACATTTCCTTCACAAATTCATGAGTTCACTGATAGAGTGAACCTGAATCGAATATAATAAATTCTGTTAATGGAGTCACCCACATACAAATCTAGCCACCAAATCTAGCCTTACAGTCAGATAAAAATAGTAAACGATTTTGAAAATACCCTAGCTGTAATTATTTTAATCTGACAGAATTATTATAAAGCGTCTGTTTGTTTTTCAGCAAATAAAAGAAAACCCTTTGAATAAATACTATTAAGGTACAGATCAGTGTTATCCATAATCTTAAGCAATATTAATACCTCGTTTGATTAATATCGGCATTTGTCAATGAGTTTACCGAAAATGTCACTCTCCTTCTTACTTGAAAGGCATCGAAGCTTTAAAGCTTAGTTTATGATTGGATAGAAAGAGATGCGTATATTTCTGTCAGCTGCTCGTAGTGGGCAGATCTGAATCCCCTCCAAATGCGCCAGCGCCTGTTTTGGTACTAAACTCGGGTGACAAGTATTTTGACGTGAAAGTACTAAAATTAAATTTAGTTCAATTAGACAAGGTTTCGTTTAAAAGATAATACAGTTAAATGTTTCTGTAGATATATTGCTAGTTTACTTATTCTATTTCTAATCAATTTTATTCTTTTTGACATAGTGGTTCCTATCCATGTTGTAAATCCTGCCGCAATCAACAATTCTACTATCAAATCAGCTTCGGTTCTAATCTCTTATTCTTTTTTCGTGATGAGACTGGTTCTATGGATTCGTTTTGCCGTGCATCGCCAATATTTTCTGGCTAATGTTTTTCTTCGACAAAGAAATGAAAATGAAATACCCATATAAAAACATGATGTCACGTCACTAATAGATTGAATTATTGCCGATCAAGCTAGTGGCGATGCTAATTTGCCAATCAATAGACAATTATTTTTTTCCAATGGTGGCCACCACGACGCTTACCGTGGATAGCCGGTCGCACGATCCGCGGCAGACCTATTTTTGTATAGAATACGATCACTGCAGACCAAAATCTTATCTGAGGTTGTACGTGGTATGTTGCTTCTAGTTTGGAACGCATCCTTTGTAATTTTTCTAATTGCACCCTTCAAACCGCAATATAGCAATGCGAATCATGTTAAATAAATAAAATATTTACCACAGTGTTGGTACATTTATACATAATAAGCTCCTCAAACCAAGGAAGATGCTCCTTACTGCTAAATTCGCAATTTAATAATATCGTTAGTTCATTTTGTCGGTAGACAGTTTGACATGGCTATTAACTTCATTTTGGAATATCGTTTTCCGATTGAATTTTGATATCAGAAGAATGTTCAGCATATTATGTAATTTTCAGTTAAAGAATTACAATCTATGTAATTTGAACGCTAAACTTGCGAGAAGAAAGTTTTATTTACAGAGAAGACGTTTTTTTTGTATGCTTCTAATGTAATAATGATAAACAATGAAATATAATTCACTTAATTTCATAGTCACTGAGCAACGCTCGGCTAAAATGTTTTAACCGATCGAAAAAAAACGAAGATAAAATATTTTTTTTTATTTACTAAACCTAAGCAACCAGGCAGACGGGCCACCTGATGGTAAGTGATCACCGTCGCCTATAG
>DWKW01001971.1:0-11676 GCA_018250115.1 Doberes anticus | reverse complement strand
AAATTTATAGAATTTGCAATCACCGTTCTTTTAGTTGACTACGCAGCAGGTTTCGTTACGCAAGTTCATTTATTTTTGCTTAAAATGCACGGATACGTAAATTTCTCTATTAAAAAGTGACAGTTCGTCCGCCGATAGATGCTTTTTTAGCCACGGTGCGAGCTGCGATCGATTCGTGGTTCCCCCACCACCAACTTCGCACCCAGCGAATGCTATTCGCCCCATTATTTAAACGTGTTTGAAGTAAAACGGATATATTAAAAACCGTTAAATTTGAAAATGGAATACCCAGTTGATGTCATTCCCATTTAACTATTACTTAAAAACACGTCAGGTATTTTATTCGCTCGAATAATTCATATTTTCGGCTACATTCGGCTGCAAAATTTTAAATTTCACCTAATTCTAACTACGATAATGATGTGTAAAATATTAAGTTTTACGATTAAAAAATGTAAAAAAAAAATATTGAAGGAATGTTTTTTTTACATAAAATAACAAGAATTTCAAATTAAAAATTACAAATTTCAACAAAAACTATCATAAACTGTCTGTGTATAAGCAAAAAATAAAATAAAATCTTAATACCAAAAACGCATTGCATACTCAATTCATTGTCGCAATTGTAATTAAATAGTACGCTTATTTCCATGTACGAAAAAATTGAAATTTAAAAGTCAATAATTTATTAATCAAATAGGCTAATCAATAATTTTAAAATAAACAGTCGCTATTGAAAAATTCACTTACCAGCAATTGCCGGTCCTGTCGCCAGCTTTACTTTCATCGAAGCAAGCGCATCTTCTACGCTCCCCAAGGCCTGATACCCTGGACTAAAATTCAGAATATCAGGCCTTGGGGTCGCACTCAATAAGTTACTTTCACGAACTGCTAACAAATTAAAAAAAAAATGTGTGTAATGATGAAGAGTAGCTGTGCCGGCGCTTAGGAAGCGTGTGTATTTGCACAGGATCGGGATACGGCATTTATTGTATCCAACCGCCAATGAGAACACGACATCGAGGTCATCGCGATGGGGCTAAATAATTTAAATAACTATACTTCCTATTATGCTAGCCTTCTATTGAAAAGAAACATCTGTTAAATGGTAATTTTCTCTGTTGTCGATTCCCTGATGCCCCGTGCTGATAATATCAGGAAAAGATATTGTACGACGGATGTAAATATTTCCATAATTACAAGATAAATGAATGGTTAACACTAGCGTACGGATATTCATTCAGAAAAGTTCAAGGAAGCTCTTTCAAGGAAGTTATTTATTTTGTTAAAATCACAAGTTTTATGATTCATATTGCTTATGTTTGTACTGTTTTTGTTTTTGATAGAAAGGATACATTTTGTTAATGTTAACGATTAATTTTCTTAAATAAGAGATCTATTTTAGAAAATTTGAACTTTTTATATTTTATTCAAACGGAATAGCAAACGAACATGTAGGCCACCTGATGTAAAGTGGCCACTGCAGCCCATGGACATCCATAATAAATCCCAACTAGGACGGAAGTCCAATCTGAGGTTTTATGTGGATACGTCCTAAAGATTATGTTGGAATGTCACTTTTCCAATGATCCAGCAGAAGTTCCCTAACTACACCCTCCAAACCGAAACACAATAGTTCTTACACTACTGCTGCAGAAATAGGTGCTACGGCAGTACCGCCGTAGGCGAGCCTAAGACTAAGACATAAGAGTCTACCTCCATCACAGCACCTATGAATTCCAGTATGAGTTTAGTTAACGATGTAAAGTGCATGAGGTAATCTGCAATAAACTACTATCTTTGAGCCTCATCATCAACAACCTAGTTCTCTCCCACTGCTAGACTGCTGTCTTCACACAGGCATGAGAAATATTTAACACACATCACAACTATGAAAGTTGGGTTAGCGGACGTCAAAAGATATCTTGATATCCAAAAATATTGGACAATAGCTAAATGCATATCCGTACAAAAGAACCAAAAAACAGATAAAAAAAAAGAAAATGTATGAAACTGCGACGTTCAGAAACAAATTTATGCGGCCTTAAGATGTCGAACGTGATAAATTTACCGAAAACGTATTCGCAACCGTTTTGAAATTGTGATTCTTATTTGACTTGTATCACAGACGGATATTATGTTTATGGAGGTAACCGATTTTTCTTGTGTTTAAATTTTCATGTGGCAACCACATGAATCGAGCGGCCTTCGTTATCAAGAATAAATTTAGTTAGCAGCAGAAGTCATACATATAACTGGAAAATGAAAAAAATATGAAACATTTCAGCTACATACGCATAACTTCATTACATTGCCGATTAGTTAAATTAAAATAAAAATCCATATGCGTTTAATAAAAATACAATTTTTTTTGTGACATTGCGACGTATGTGGACGAGTGAAAAACCAACAAACCATTTTAATTGACCTCTCGAGTGTACGATGACGCTTAGCACAGAGAGGTTAAGCTGTATTTTGGTTCTACTACCGATCCCGTTTAAACTTATGGTAGTGTTATACTAAATATATGTTTTTAAAATGTTTGCAACATAAATTTTAATGGTTGTATATAATGCTACTTAATTACTAAGTATATTTGTTGTACATTATCACATTATTATTTACTCGTATATCTCCGAACATTTAACGGGCCCAAGATGTTACGGGACCCGATCGTTTGAAAGCTTTGCGTGGGGATATAGGTCCAACACGTACGTAGATACCCTTTTGCGACACTTTAATGTCTGTAATATGGAACACGTGATAGATACTATCTTCAATAGCACAATTTTATAGAGCAGAAGATGGTATCCGCCAGATATAGGTACTGGAACTATTGTGGGCGAAAGAAATTTACTGTATTTTCGAGCTATGAGAGTACTCTTTAGAGAAATTGGTAAATGGGATATTGAAAAATGGACGCCTGCCGATAAGATTAAAAAACAATCTTAATTAAGGCTCCTGGTTATTCACCTCTCACTGAATGGGCCCGGTGGGATGGGATGGATAGAGTCGCATGCCGTGGGGTAACATTGACTTGAACTGGGGGGTTCGATTTGACCCTCGCGGGGTACGGACCCCCGTGAGCGACTTCACTCTGACCGACCGACTAAGGCAACCCGAGGTGGAGGCCAGTTCCTCTCGGTCTCCACTCCACGTACAGGAGATGAGGAACAGGGAGACTCTCCTGGGAGCATTCAGGTCCATGGTGATGACGTCGATGAGTAATCGACGGCTCGCCTCAAGCCTCCTTGCAGGCTTGCGTATTATTATTATTATGACGTTAAATCAAATTCAATTTCAATTTATTTATTTGCAAAATAAGATATTTGCGGATTGAAAATAATATAGTTGTTGAATATAATATAGGAACTTTAATCTTAACCCCAACGGTATGCAAATTGGTCATCATCATCATTCATCACACACTTAAAGTAGTAAAAAACAGTTCGAGCGCCGCGAACACCTTGCAACTAATGCAAGACGCAAACAAAGCTCGAATTTGTACATTTTCATCTTTATTACTTTTTTTTATTAGTAAAGGAGTAGCAAACGAGCATGCAGGCCACCTGATGTGGAGTGGTCACTGCAGCCCATGTATGTATGTATATCCTTATCCAACCTCAACTAGGACGGAAATCTTATCTGATTTAGAATGTTGATGCGTTGCTACTACTGAAGACTAAGTTGGAATGCATCTCAGAATAGTCCGTAGACCACCACAGCTTACAATTCGAAGGAATAAAAAAGTTTTCTGTCTGGTTTCCTTACAGTGTTTTCATTCACCGTAAAGCAAGTGCATCGTCGAAAAATTTGGTGCATGCTGGGACTCGAACTCGTAGCCAACGTAGCGAGGAGCAACGAGCGTAGTGGATGCCTAACTAACGCAGTCACATTTATCGTTACCGTCAACCTCATCTTAATTCTCATCGTCATCCTCGACGTTCACCTACATTATTAGTCTCGGCTTAATTACGACGCAACGTCACAAACTGTTAGCCGTCACAGTGTTTATACTTAACCCATTCGCTGTCCCGTAAGTAGACACATTAGTTAAACAACGGGCATGTATCATATATGATTCATCGGACAGGGAACCTGTTAAAGCGCAACCTAAGATGTTTCCCGTCAAAATGCAATCACATTTTGCCCACGGTCGGATTATTTGTTTGGACGTCGCTTCAGTTGCGAACACCGCGCGCGTGCGCCACGAACGCTCACGTCGAGCTCACCTGGTATGAGGCATGCGTTGTCCGGCAGTCGAGCCGCATGCCTCGCGTTGTTTGCATTCGGGTAAATCATTTCATGGCATTTAAGATACGTGTTACCGGAGTGCATACGAACAGACGTGAAGTTAAATGGAACCCGATTGAAGTGGGTAATCAGATCGTTCGATCCAATTAATAACGTACGTATTACTGTCATATAAAAATACTGTTTAGATATTTTTCGTCAGATTGAAATCTATTTACCTTTTAATATAAATTAATGAATCGATTTTAGAATTAGTTTAAGTGCTGTTTCGGCACTAACGACAGTGGCGCCACCGGAAAATTATACAGTTGATGCTGGATGATATTAATAGTACTCTTAAATGTAATGAGAACGTTTTATAATATTTAAGAGTGATTTAATGGACATTGTAGAAATCGGTCTATATTCCGAAGCTTTTAATCTGTCGTCAATTGGATGAATATTGGATGAATAGGTAACTATCTGCGTGGGTAGAAGTCGTGAGAGTTGTTTAATTAATTTATTATGTATTTAGTACTAGTTTTTTCATCCGACTTCGTCTGAGTAGACTTTGAATCGGCAAAAAAATTGTTGCGACAATAGAGAAATAATAGCAAAAGTCCGCCATTATATTATATTAAATTATCATATCATCAAAAGGTTGGAAAGTTAGAGAAACAAATTTTAAGTAACGAGCAAAATCGCGTAATATTACATCAAAAAATCTACGGAGTCATTATTTACTAGATATGATGGTGGTAGAGTCTTATTTACAAGGCTCGCCTGCGGCAGCACCACCGGTGCACTTATTTCTGCCACAAAGTAGCAGCGTGAGCATCACTGTGTTTCGGTTTGAAGGGAGTAGTTAGGCAGAAAACGCAGGACAGGAGGCATTCAACATGGTCCTCAGGTGTAGCAACGAAATCAGTTATGACTTTCGTCCCAGTTGAGGTTGGATGATAATGTCCACGGGATGACAAATCAAAATCAGGTGGCCTGAAAGCGCGTTTGCTACTCCTTTAAAAAAAAAAAAGAAGACTTCAGCCCGCGACTTCAGCTCGCCACGCAAGGTTGAACAAAAACTACACCGATATTGTGCTAGGTCCTACTATACGTAGTAGAAACAATAGTTATTTTACAGAAGATAGTCTAGGTATACTGGTGGACTTAGGCCTAAATCCTTCCATAATGGGTTGACGATTCTCATGTCGATATGCCTAGAATACCGTGCGTGAATCGTTCACCGCCCATCAGTGAAAAAACAAGTACACGACGGCCTATACTTCTTACTTACTGATAGATAAATCTTCTACTACTGCAAATTATACCATTATTTAAACTTACAGTATTCATGTCTAACCATGTATTGTAACTGAAAATCCCATCCCATTAAAATCTATTGAGCTGTTTCTAATGTTATTTTTATCGATGATGAAGCGGACATACATTCGTGTACTCAGATAATATCTTTTCGTTCAGGGCCCGACACAATATTACAATAGCGTAGATACATAGATAAATCATAATATACATGCCTCTCCTTATACACCTCCAGCTTCTAACGTGTTTGACGTCTTTTAACTTGTGTATAATAAAGTAATTCGGGACTGTTCATTTCATTTTTTTCACTTATTTGTGATCACTGAAGATTCAGAAAATAATACGTATATCTATGGGATTAGCAATCCGCCCCGGCTTTGTACGTGTAGCTCAAATATTTACTGACGGGGTAGTCCCGCCGCTATCTAAGTGGATAAGTACCTATCTACCGAACTTCTGCATAGCATATGATTATCAATTATCGCTTCACAATATAATGCTCTACTGTTTAACACCTTCATTATTTGATGGTTGCCTTATGTGGAAGTCTCGTCTGAAGCGACACCACTACTACACTTATTTCTGTCAGAATGCGGCAGTGCCGGAACTGCTGTTTTTAAGTTTTAAGGGTATACAACGAGAACATTGGACAAGAGGCGTTCCGAAGAAGTTCCAACTTAGTACTCAGTAAAGCTATTTTAGCATGTACAACCTCAGATAGGTCTTCGTGCCAATTTGAGGTCGAGACCTTCAGGTAGCCAAAGAACTTCCAATACCAATTCCGCACTAAAGCAGCAGTGTGGTGGAGTAACTCCGCTCTTACTCAGTTGTAAGGAGATAACCATGCCTAGATATGGGACGATTGTGAACTGTAGCTACAACAACGGACGACATGTGATGGTTTTATTCATTGATGTAGATATTTTGTCGATGAAAATACCTACTGTAGGAATTCGCGCTCCCCAGTTCCAACGTTTAGTAAGGGGAGATTGACGCGGGACCGCAGTGGGTGGCGTTGGCGGTGTTTATTTACGTACCTAACAAAAACTCTTTTAAAAACTGAACTACAGATGCCCTAGTTCGAGGTTCGATAGGATACGTAAAACGAAATCAAATCGCATTCCGTACATCGACGATATAGTGTTTTCAAAAATCGTTTTCAGATACGAAATCGAGCATTGAAAACGAAAAAATTTTTCTTCTCGCCGCGCCGCTAGGGGCGCTGTTAGTAATTGTATGAAGAATGTTAAGATGTGAAGATGTTAATGTTAACGTGAAGTTTTGGTTATATATTAGATAGGTATACGTAGATTGTCAGCCTAGTGGTTAAGCATCTCGTGGGTACTAGGTGGGTCGAGGTTCAAAACGCGGCATGGACCTCTATTTCTCGAAATATTTTCTACCAAGTGAAGGAAAACATCGTGAGGAAATCTGCACGCCTGAGAGTTCTCTATAACGTTCTGAGGGGAAGGAAAAGTTCGCCAATCCATACTTGGGCAGCGTGGTGGACTAAAGCCTACTCTCTCTCATCTCTGAGAGAAGACCAGTGCCCAGCAGTGGGACAATAATGGGTTGATGATTGGTTGATACATAGATTTGGTTATACAACAATGGGGCTACCAGTCCAAACATCATCATCATCAACCTTTTATTGTACCAATGCTGGGCGCGCGTCTCCTCATCGCGTCTCATCAGATAAGTTAGGGTTCAGGCCATTTTCCGCCACACTGGCCATGCGGATTGGTGGACTTTGCATGCCTATGCATTATGGAGAACTATCACGACGATTTCCTTCACCGTAAAGCAAGTGGTAATTAATTTTTGATATGCACATAATATGCAACTTCGAAAATTTCCAGGTGCATGCTGGGATTCGAACCCCGAAAAATAGAGTTTTAATCCCGTTTCAGGTTCATCTAAGTTCGTATATCCAAACGGTTTGTAGTAAACACAGCTTAGGTAGATTGTGGGGTCTTATATCGAAAGCTCGACACCATCACTATGCCCATTCCTGCCGTAAAGCAGCAGTGTGAGCTACACTGTGTTTCTTCGAAAAGTGTGGCCAAACGTGTACCGTATTTTCGGACTATAAGGCGCGGCTATTAATAAAGAAAAGTATTTTTAGGTTTTGGGTGCGGAAGTGCGGAATAAATAATTCTATAGATAGATGGCACTGAAAGTGGATGCGGTTTTTTAAATGAGTAACAATAGTAAAGATTAATGTTATAGTGCGACATAGAGGAGACGAGTGACAGCACCGAGATAGACAATCCACTGATTTATTGTTAGTACGACCTTAACAATAACTATAAAATTTTGAAACGAAACTAACATTAAAATATTTTTACTTCATCTCATATTATACTGCAAAAGTATTGGTATTTAGTATTTCTATATACAATATAAGCTGAAATATTTTATTCAGAATAAGCTTTTACTTATAATAATATATGCCCTTTCGACATAACTTAAATAAATAGTTAAATCGCAGTTTTTAAATAACTCGATACAAAACAATTAGAGCATTGAATCGAGCGAATCGTCACTCGAGCCCATGGACATCCACATCAAACCACAACTAGGAGGGAAGTCCTATCTGAGGTTTTATGTGAATGCATTGCAATGCCTCCTGTCCAGTGTCTTCTGCCTAACCACACCCTTCGAACCGAACCACAGTTGTTCTCATACTACTGCTTTACGGCAGAAGTAGATGCAGCGGTGGTGCCGCAGCAGGCGAGCCTTCGCTATAAGACTCTTCTACAATCGAACTTACGTACATGCCCTTACACAGAGATGTCTAATAAAAAACAGAAATGTTTGACACAATATGAATGTTCTTTTCCTTAAAGGCCTCTTTCCCACCTGATTTAACATCAGGCGGCCTATATGTTCGTTTGCTACGCTTTTAATACAAGAAAAAGAAGTTGCCGCAGCTTGCAAATTGAATTGCTAAATATCTTTATTTAACTGAGACGTTATTATTAAAAGCATTTTGAACAGCCCTAACGACAAGAAAGAGCAGATGTACCCACGGGATCTATCGCTCTTCATTGAAATAAGAACTCGCTTTCAACCGTAAGAATAACGATTCACATTATTAAGTTGTAGTTCAGTTAGGGTTACATAATAAACTGTGGGATCTGGATTGAGACACACAACCGAGATTATTAAAACTTATGAAAGAGCGAATGGAATACTGGTACCGACCCCTACTCGTTTGATCTCGTCATGCAAAGCGAGCAAACAAGACGGACGCTTTTAAATGGTCGCTAATTTATGCGACGACAAGAGATTTTCAATACATATTATTCCTACGAGATATGGTTGTGCAAGCAGAATTTATTAATGACGGAACACGTGTGAAACGTTAAAGAATGTTTTACAGACTTCTAATATTTGCAGCAGACTTTGATGGTGGTAGAGTCTTAGGTCGAAGGCTCGCCTGCGGCGGCGCCGCCGGTACACATATTTCTGCTGTGAAGCACCAGTGTGGAAACTGCTGTGTTTTGGTTTGAAGGGCACACCCTTCCTAACCTAACCACAGTTAGGCAGAAATCACTAGATAGGAGGCATTCCAACTTAGTGTTCTGTAGTAGCAACGCATCCACACATTTTTGATGTGAATGTCCATAGGCTGCAGTAACCACTTAACATCAAGTGGCCCGTAGGCTCGTTTGTTATTCCGTTTATTTATTATACTTAAGAGCTTTTGACAATGTTTTTATTTTATTTTAACAGAATAGCAAACGAGCATGCAGGCTACCTGATTTTAAGTGGTCGCTGCAGCCCATGGACATCCACATCAAACCTCAACTATGACGGAAGTCCTATCTATGTCTAGCATCATTATCATCCATGTAAAGTAATAAATACGCCACTTAGGACATGTATATCGAACGAATACATAATTTGATGGCGGTAGAGTCTTATGTCAAAGGCTCGCCTATTTATGCCGTAAAGCAGCAGTGTGAGAGCTGCTGCGTTTCGGTTTGAACGGTGTGGTTAGGCAGAAGACACTGGACAGGAGGCATTTCAACTTAGGCTTCAGGAGTAGCAACGCATCCACATACAGCCTCAAATGTGGATGTCCATGGGCTACAGTTTGCTTTTCTGTTAATATAAAGAAAAAAAAATTTTGCCCAAAATTTCAAAATTGACCTAAATCTGTATTTACATATGTATATGTAAACACGAATGTTTGCATTTTTGTGCTCCATTCGTTTCTAAACCATAGATCACGATGAGCTACAAGAGATTGCTTTGTGAAGTTTTTATCAGGACGCCCGGAAAGGTTTCTGACATAGTACCTACCATCAACAGCGCGCAAGTTGTTCCATAAATTAATGTATTTCATATGGTTTATCAGTAGTCTACATGTTCGTTGTGTATGAGTGACAATTTTGGCTGGTCACTCAGAGACGCGGGCAACAGCTTGTATTAAATAAACGCTTCACAAGTTTAACCGTCAAACAATCTGTCAAATAATTTATAAAATTTGTTAGATGACTTTATACAAACTTCTTCAATCAGGCCGTTAGCGTCTTTTAGACAGTTGTTCGGCGAGGTATCGGGGCAGAGGTAATTCGTCTCTAATATGAGCGTAGATCCGTCAGCTACATATTTGACAGTAATACATAAACTAATTATATTGTAGATTACACAAGCAGAAATAAATTATACTCGTATAATCCTTGAGGACCACGGTGCTTTTAATAAACAAGTCGCCTCCCGACTTATCAAAGGCATGTAGGTTGGTAGGTGGGAGAACTAGTCGTAAGTTCGTCCGGTGGTGTACCACCGCCACTCGAAATTCTGCCGTGATGCAATATAATGAAGTTATGTTGTGCGTCAGTTTGAAAGGTATGGATGCCGAGATAACAATTTTTGAGACGATCATCCTATTTCTCAGGAGTAGTAACGCATCTGTTTTTGACCTCTTACAGGACTCCGGCACTGTTTGAGGTTGGACGTGGATGTCTATAAACTGCGGTGATTACTCTTGTAACATAAAAAAAATATTTTTATTTTATCCGCGACCTTGTACATGGAATAGTACCGTGTAGGACTTACCTGTATCCGGAATGCGTTTCACGTCAGGAACAACAACGGGCTCATGATGAGGTCTAGAAGCCACTTACTTACTAATAAAGGACATTAATTACTCTGTAGTGTTTGGTTGTATCCGGTATAGACGGCCGACTGTGGCGCCACCTGGCGGCGCGTTGCAAATCGCAGAGTCTGTGATGGGACCACGAGGTGTTAATACCACGTAGTTCTTCAACTGCTTCCGCTATCTGAATATTGAGATTATTTTGATGAATGACTTAATTATTTGTTTCGTTTTCAAATTAGGTATGTGTTAATTTTGGTGGTAGAGTCTTATGATGGCTTACCTGCCGCCGCACCACCGCTGCGCCTATTTTTGTCGTAAAGCAACAGTATGAGCATTGTTGTGTTTCGGTTTGAAGAAGGGATTCCCAAGGTGGTCGATAGCTTGAATTCGATTCAAGCTTCTGCTTGGCTGCGATCAGTAGCTACTTGCATTAAAATGTAAAATGGCCCGTACGACTTACTACAGCCACTTATCTCTGAGAGGAGACGAGTGTCAATAATTGGAACATTAATGGGTTCGCTATAACAGGAAGTAATTTTTAAATTTTGTAATATGTATAAAATTTTCTTGAGATTCGAGTACGTTGGTTATTTACGAGGACACAGAGCGGTTCTCGTACCTCTCTTTTTTGTTCCTCTTCAGCTTCTATTGCCCTTTGGTGCAAAAGCTCTATGTCCAATTTTCTGTCTTCCTCCGCCTCCCTCGCCTGACTCTCTTTCTCCTGTAAACAGTTGTAAAACTTGATATGGTATTCAAACAAGAAGGAATTCACATAAGGTTGTATCCTACCGAGCACTTTTTTTTTAATGTCATATATGGGGGCTATGCGGCCTTTTCAGCTTCACCGAGTTTTTTGTGGGGAACCCTAAGGGCTCGCCCGGACTTATGAGAGTGGGGGAGGGGTAGGGGTAGGAGTGAGAGAGAGCGCCGGGTGTGGAAGCCTCGACCTGAATACGCATCTCCGCCCCGAGAAGAAGAGGGCTACTATGGGGTTGTGCGACCGACCTGAG